>BSBK01002413.1:602500-775000 GCA_027943335.1 Chamaecyparis obtusa
TCAAAAAAAATTTAAATTCTTTTTAGAAAAAATTTCAATTAATAACAAAGTTACAAACCACCCAAACAAATAAAAAATAAATTAAATCCGTCCTCACACAAATTAAAAAATTAAAAAGTTAAGTGGTAGACATGAAAAATTTAAAAATTTAAAAATTTGTTTTGCCCCAATTCCAATTCCAATTCCAATTGAAGTAAAAATGTAAATGCTCATTTTAAATGTGATTATCAATGGCTGTGCTCAACTCAAGGCGTTTTAGATCTGCATTTTGTGTTTGGATGCACGTCTTTTCTAAGCACAAATTTTACTATCTATATTGTTTGCCTTGCTCTATTAACCGATTAGCTGTGTCATTCAGAGTATTGCCCTGTCACCATATTGTGATTCGATGGGATGTCAAGTCTCTTTTAAAATAGAGAATTTTACCGTCATTTCTGTTGAATTCATTGCACAATAAATAGTGAACCGTGTAAATACTATTGGATCCCGCGCAATTTTAATCAAGCAATTTTAGGGCATTTCTGTTTTAAAATACAGAGTATTATACTGTCATTGCTGTTGAATTCATTGCACATCAAATCTTAATGAACTCTGTAAATAAAATTGGATCCCACGCAATCTAATCAAGCAATCTTAAGGCAAATCTGTTTTTTGAAATACAGAGCATTTAACTGTCAGTATGAGGTACCTTTCTTGCTGTTGAATTCATTGCACATTAAATTTTAAATAACTGTGTAAATAAAATTGGATCTCACACAATTTAATCAAACATTACTCCGATTTTGTTTGCTTAGATCTCTAAAATGGTAATCTACAATGTGGAGAGGCGAATACTTTGAACACTATGGAAACCGATTTTGGTATATTCTCATTTGAACTCAACAGCAGATCTGTTCAATCGCTCCCTCAACCGATGCAATATCTTCCAAAAATAAAATTCAATGGAGATCCGCGAATCTGTTAACTTTATTTTGGTACAATATAAAGCGAGTTTATGAGCTAAATAAAAAGTTTCTTGAAAGAGACATAAATCTGATTACCGGCCTGGTCTGTCAAGCTACTTTTTGTTCTTATTTATGATGAAGAATTTTAGTATGATTCTAAATCTTACAAGAAAAATATACACAATTGAACTGAAAAATTCTCAACAGAAATTTGAAAAATTGTCTCTACATATTATATGGATCAAATATATATATCATTATCATTCTATATCATTTTTTACCGCCTCCGTCCAACATCTTCCCTTTCAGAGTATACAGTCTTCCAAATATTTTGATTGTATTTTGTAGCTAAAATTCCTGAATAACATACGGCTATCAAATTTGGGGCCTGCTAGAATCACCGCACACGCCATCACCAGCACTGCCAAAACAGCTATGCAATAGAGCTTGATTGCCCCAGCCATTCCGAGAAGTTGGGATTTATCCAGCCAAACCGTCAATAAAACAGAGGGAACTTCTATTGAAAATAAAACAGAGGAAACTTTAAACAAAATAAACACAGAAATTTGCCCAAAGAGAGGTATATTTATAGTGCCACACCATACTGTGGGCCACTAAAAGTACCCATACTCATAGAAATAGAATATATATTCATTCGATTCTGACAAGGAACCCAATTCTTGGAATTATAGCAGAGACAGCTAACAGTGTAGGTTGTTTGATTTTTTTAATCATAGCTGTCATGAATTTTTACATTTCAGACAGTATATTTACGATGATTTTGATTTTAATTGATCAAAAGGAAAGATCACTGAATATGATCCGAAATATCCATTAAAATTATACACCGTCAAAATAAAAAATTATACTATATCAATCTTAATCATGATACAAACGTGTGGGTGTATTCCAAAATCTAAAAGGAAAAATTAGCATTTGCATTAGTCCCGAGTGAGTGGAGTTTAAAGATGCCCTATCAAATATTCGCCAGACATTATTGAGCTGTAGAGAGTCTTTTCAGAGCAAATGATTCCAATCGACAATTAAAATATCAAATCTGCAAATCGACTCTGAGTTTCGGACATCACGCAGCATTTACAGGCGTTATACAATTATGTTTTGCTTTTCTGGTCTGCTTATATATTTGGCCATTGTGAGGCCTATGGTTTGATGGCCTGCAGCAGAGGCTTTTTTAAAGGGCTGTTTTGTTTATTTCATTGTTTTAGTGTTCTAGGAATATTCCGTTTAGCACAGATACAAACATATATTGTTGTAATCCGCTTTGATACAAAGATAAAAAGACGACATTTGGAAATTTGGGTTTTTTCTTCTGCGGGGCATGACAGGAAATCTCCATGGATTTGGCCAGAGTATAATTTACAACTATTTTAAACTCAAAATGTCCAAAAAGGAGTAAATAATCTGAGGAAACTGTGCGGCCAAGTAGTACCGACTTTTTCTTTTGAATTCCAACTGTTTTGAATGTTTTATTCGCAAATGGTTATGGGTTTTAGGTGAATTAGTAACCGACTTTTTTTTTGTTTGCTGAATTCATATTTTTTACAGAGGATATGTTTCAAACCGATAATTAAAATAGCAAATCTGTGAATCGGAGTTTCATACATTACAGAACATTTACACGCGTTATGCCATTATTACGATTGCCAAAGGCTGTAATTCTTAGAATTAGGAGATTTTTTCAAATTTGGAGGAACGCAATCTATTGCAGGTCCGGTGGCTGTTGGTAGGTGCACTCTTCCTAATTTCTACCACTAATTACATCAAAATCTAAAATAGTACATCAGGTTTTCCTCTCTTAATTTTGACTACGAATACTGCAGCATTCAAATTCCTTTTTCTCTTGCCTACTGTCTTCTTTTTGATATCCATTCTTGACTATTCAAATCCTTTCTTTTGTCTGATGCCAAAATGTCATTCTTCAACAATCTTCATATTTGCTGATGCCTTTGTCTTTGTCCAACTACTGCAGTAGTCCTTGAAATCTTGATTTTCAATTCTTCAAAACAAAAAACTCAAACTTCCTCCAAACTCACTTTCTATGGACGTCTTGCTAGATAATGATTCTATTTTACTCAAACCATTTGTTATCCTCCTTAAACATCCAAACTTTAATAGATTTCTATCATATTTATACTTCAACAAATTTTTTATCATACCTATAATCTTCTGCCAACTTGATTTGTAGCTCCATCCACAATCCAGTTTCATTTTTGCCTTTCATAGAATTGTTCTTTGATGCTTTATTTAAAACATGTCTTTTCACAATGACTCTTCAAATTGCAAATGCAAATACTACACAAATGTGGATCCCAATCAAGACGGTGCCAAATGTTTATTCTTTCCAATATGAACAATAATAATTTCCATGGTTTGTGACCATACAAATCCTTTTACATAGATTGAACTTGAATTCAACATCTATTTACCTTATATATGCACATCTATTGTCTAATCTATATTAAACTACTCATCTACAACAAAAATTAAAAAAAACTTTAATAGCATACACCTCCCAGACACAACAAAAATGTAGTACTTACACAAATTTCTCCTTCCTGGGCTTGCATTGTGCAAGTTTGAGCTAGGAAATGAGGAGTCCTATGGTGATCAATGCAAGCTACAAAGACTAAACAAACAACACTTAATTACATAAAATGTATCAACAAATAGCATTAATGCAAAACATAAATTCTTTGTCATATTGTATCTATCATGGCATTATTTGTGAAACTATACTCACCTAAGATTGTATCTTGCAAACCAGTAGCAAGCAAAGATGATGTTAACAATAAACTTCCTTTATTAATATTGGTACTCCTATTCATCGAGGGTAGGTTTTGGGTTTGAGTTGGAACCACAATAATGTAGAGGTGTGAATAGTTGATGCTTGTGAAACTTGGAAAAAATAAATGTTAATGAGATTTACTACATTCGAGCTAAAGGTCAGTCCAAAAAGAGGTGACTAATCTTACATGCTCTAATATAGGGCAATGTTGCCATATTTAGGAGGTTTTTGTATCCTTAGTTGCAATCATAGGTATAGCCATAATTTGACATTTCACGACAAGAACCCTCTCCACAAATAGGAAATTTTTAGGCTGTAAAACAAACAAATTAATAACCCCTTTATGACAGATCCAATTTCAAAAAAACAAAATGAAAACCTTGAACTCTCAACAATAACAAAGAATGCATTGCAGGGGAAAGATGGGTAGAATTTACATGGCAAAACATTACATAAGCCTAACAACACAAAATATTACAAAAGATTAACATTAATCTTTTGCATTGTTATGGTCAAGTAATATTAAGAGGTGGTCTCAAAGCATAGTCTGTGAGAAAGATGTAGAAGTATAAACAAGGCACATTTTGTGTCAATGTCACCTACACTCTAAATAAAACATTATGAAAGGTCTTTGATTTTTCATTTGCCTCCTTTGATTGGTACGTTTCATTTTTTCATGAAACATTTTTCAAAAACCCAACAAGATAGTGAGAGTCAATTACAATATACTTTTTAAAAAAACAAAAAAATATTTTAATAAATATATGAAAACAAATTCTAGGTTAATTTTTATGGAGATATTTTAAACATGAGCCAATTAATTGTAATTTGTGTTTTAGCGAAAACATTAGCCTCTTCCTTATATAAAACAAGAGCTAACAAATAACATATTAAAAAATTATTTTTAAATTATAAATATTTCTCATTGGAATCACATTTATTACACAAAACCAATCCGTTAATTTTTTTTAAATTATAAATATTTTATCTAATAAATACTTCTCTTTGAAATGCACATTTATTACACAAAACTGATGACTATTTTTAAAAAAAATTATAAATATTTTATCAAATAAATACTTCTTGTTAGAATCACACATTTACATAACACTAATGACTATTTTAAAAAACATATATAAATATTTTATTAAATAAATACATCTCGTTAAAATCATACATTTATTACATAACACCAATCCACTTCATACAAGATTACAATATTTATTATTATATATAACTACATTGATACCAAATAATCATAATCAATCAAATACCTTTCCCCTCCCTAAAATCCACTTTGGATTATTCGCACGCGACCGGAGGAAGGTGGCAATGGCATCATCAATATCTTTTCTCATCTATCCAATTATGGTAAGAACGAGATTTCTTTTTAATTCTCTCCCTCTGCAATTGCCGCCTTGTTAATACAGCCACACACTAAATACTCCTTCCTGTATTAGGTGGTGGTGTCTCTTCATACACGCTACGCATCTCCACAAATATTTAATTCACTTTTTCATTTTTTAAATGCAGGCGATGATGCGTTTTGGTGTCAGTTGGACACGGCGGAGTATATAAATATCCCTCGCCTCAACGAAATTTCTCATTCCCCTTCAATACTCGCTCCATATTTACATACAGAACTCTGTACTTTCAGGAGATCTGGGCATTTCTGTTCAGTAAATGGCAGGAGAAAACATGTTCGCATTCGCTGCAGCGTTGGCAATGGTGATGATGATGATAAGCGTAATAGCAGCGAATGGGGAAGAGGCGCCTGCTCCCGCTCCATCAATGCTTACTGGTGCAGCTTACATGGCCTTGCCTCTCTCTTTACCAGCTGCTTTCTTTGCATCTTTCATTCTCCTTTTACTCTGTTTTTTTCATTGATCTGTTCAGCAGATGAATATGGAAATGATAGATCGCTTCTAACCTTTTGTTTTTCTATGATCTGACTATATTGATGGCCACTGTAGGCCGGATTTTCAAATAGTTCTTTGTTTCGCCATTTAACACATAAAGGCATTTTTCCAGGTTCTATGCAAAGGTTTTGGATATTAATAATATCATCTGTTTTTGGTAATTATTGGCTTTGCTCTAGTGTGATTATCAATGGCTGTGTTCAACGCAGGGCGTTTTAGATCAGCATTTTTTAAGGTGTTTGGATGCATGTCTTTTCTAAGCACAAATTTTACTATTTATATAGTTTGCCTTGGTCAGTTAAACGATTAGCTGTGGCATTCAGGGTATTGCCCTGTTACCATATTGTGATTCTATGGGATAGCAAATCTGTTTTAAATTACAGAGAATTTTACCGTCATTGCTGTTGAATTCATTGCACGATAAATAATGAGCTCTGTAAATAATATTGGATCCCACGCACTTTTAATCAAGCAATTTTAGGGGAAATCTGTTTAAAATACAGAGTATTTTACCGCCATTGCTGTTGAATTCAGCGCATATCAAATCTTAATGAATTCTCAAATAAAATTGGAACCCACGCAATTTAATCAAGCAATGTTAGGGCAAATCTGTTTTGAAATACAGAGAATTTAACTGTAAGTATGAAGCACCTTTCTCGCCGTCGAATTCATTGCACGTTAAATCTTAAATAACCGTGTAAATAGAATTGGATCTCACACAATTTAATTAAACATTGTTCCGATTTTGTTTGCTTAGATCTCTAGAGGGGCGCATCTACAATATAGGAGGCCAATAAATTTGAACACTATACCTATTTTGGTATATTGTCATTGGAACTGAACAGCGGACCTGTTTAATCGCTCCCTCTACCGATAAAATATCTTACAAAAATAGAATTCAATGGAGATCCGCGCATCTGTTAATTTTGTTTTGGTGCAATATATTGCGAGTTTATGAGCTAAATAAAATCTTTCTTTAAGAGACATAAATTAGATTGCCGGCCTGCTCTGTTAAGCTATTATTTGTTTTCTTTCTGATAATGAATTTTAGTTGTTACACTATTAATCATCGGGCTTGTTATCGGAGTTCTTGTTATTAGTTTAATTTTATGTTATAACTAGTTTTCTTTAACTAGTTATAACTAGTTTGCTACGGCAGTCACTGCCTCATGTATATATTGTATTTTTCATGTTTTCATTTTATATAACATTTCATAATAATTTTACTCTGTTCAAATCAACCTGGCCTGACATTTAGTATGATTCCAAATGTTAAATGAGAAATATACACAATTGAACTGATAAATTCTCTACAGAAATTTGAAAATTTGTTTCCCTATATTATATGGATCATATATACATATTACAATTATCACGCTACACCAGCTATGATCTTAATTGGTCCAGCCATTCCGAGAAGTTGGGATTTATCCAGCAAAACCCCCATTAAAACAGAGGGAACTTCATTGAAAATAAAACAAAGGAATCTTTAAGCGAAATGAACACAGAGATTTGGCCAAGTGAAAGATATTACTAGTGGCCAACTAGCGCATGTTTAAGTAGGTCTAGTAGCCAAAAAATCTGCTAACAAAGCTATATATATACCTATTCGACCAATAAAACGATTAATATGTGTAACACTTGAGCATCCAGTAACACCTTTTTATACTCTTATTAATTTATACAATTAAAAAGATAGTCCACTACATGGATTATTTTAAATATTATTCTAAAGGTCAATATTACCATGAGATTGTTATAAATAAAAAAGAACCTAAATTTCTTATTGAGGATCAACACATACATCATAGATTTTTTTGGTACCTAATATTTATCAATTGGCTAATTTTTTAAATTTGAGAATTCAAATTTCGCTAATAATTCAAGATTTATGGCAACCTAAATTGCCACATTTTTAATGAATTTTGTTTTAGAAATATTTAAATCATTAAATAATTTATTTTAATAAAAATTTGAAATCCAAGATTCACCATAATATTTGATACATGATTAGATTTGATTTGCTTAGATTTTATAAGTTATTGTCAAATTCTAAATTAATTCACCAATTTAATATATCGTAGTTCTTAGGTACTTTAGAGCTACATCACCAATATTTAGTCACCACCATTTATTCAAAATAGAATCTAATGATCCTCATTAAATTCTATGAGGTAAAAATGTTCCTATTTGATTTGTAATGTTTATGGGGCTGGAATTTCTCTTGAATTATTGATCTCAATGAAATTCAATGGTCTTGAAGAAATTTTTGGTCACATTAAGAACAAAAAATATCAATACATTTATCTCACACAATTCAATGAGGTTTATTAGATTATATTTTAAATAATTTTTAGCATCTAAATATTATTGAGTCTATCTCTTAAACCCATCAAAGATTTCTAAATTTAGCCCAATAATTTTCTCTAGAAGAATTCTATTTTTCTTTTAAATAGAAGTATTCACCATGGTGATTAATGAATTTCCTATTATAATTTTAGATTCGTCAATATTTTCTAAAAAAATTATGATTCAAAATAATCGTCAATAAGAATAATATTTTTGAAAAAAAAAATTGAGAGATTCGCTCATAGAAAATTATTTTTTTTTGTCAAAAATATGAAATATTTGCCAACATCTTATATCTTTTTTTGGAGGGGGTTTCTTAAAGTTATCCCTAATACATATGTAAATATTTCTTCTAGCTAAAAGTCCTAATAACAAGACTATGAATTCCACCTTTTCGACCAATAAAATAATTAATGATTGTGATGATTGGTAATTTAATAATTTAGATACCTGTATTAATCCATACAACTATTGTGGTAGTCATTCTACATGGATGATTTTAATCATTAAATATCATCTTGTAGTTCAAAAAATACCACGAAATTGTTATACATTTTTAGGCGATAGGCTATTTGCTCCCGGAAAATTATTTTTTTTCTAAAAAATGTTAGCCTCTTAACTAACATTTTTTTTCAATTGTGCAAATCGTTTTACACAAATTTCTATTAAAAATATTAATAAATTTCAAAAAGTACTACAATGGGTTAAATTAAGTTCATTCTGGGTATTACCAATTTGAATTCCTAGCTTTATGGTCTTTTGGTTTGTACTTTTACATGTAATGTGGAGTGATGGCCATTACAATACTTGAGTTGATTCACATTCTGGTACTTTCTATGTAAATGATCTTGATAAGTAATTCCATTGTTTAATAAGATGAAATAAGAATCAGTCTAGCATAGCTTAAATCTTTGATTGCCTAGATGAGTGTATTGATCAATTAATTAGTACTATTGTATTCACTATTGCATTAATTAGTTATAAGTCATTTAATTTCCATCAATAAAAAATAATAAATTTTTATTTTAAAAAATCATTTGAACTTTATAAAGCTAAGATGCATATTTTTTAACTTAATAAATTAAATAAATTATTTACCTTCAAGAGAATTGGCTAACAAATTTTAGTGTTATAGGGAAAATAAGTCAGATTCATAATCTTTAAAAGTTTTTAATATTATTAATGTGTACTGCTTTTAGTAAGTGTTTACCTTTTTCTAAATTCTTACTACGCTTGCTAGGTAATTATTTTGCTTTATGAATTTTGGCAAGTCTCTTCTTACTCTATGATGTTATATTATTAAGAAAATAATAGAATATTTTTAATAAATTAAATATAATTATTTTTTAATTATTTAATTATTATTTTTTAATTTAATAATTTAAATATATAATTTATTTTTTTGTTATTTTAAAAATCAAATGTCTATCAGCTCATAGTTGCAAGCAAAAAAGTGTGCAACTACTAGTAGTAAAAACATCCAGCAAGAACATATTCAAATATTTACATTGGCTAAATTTCTTACGAAGAACTCTATATGTGTTCCACCCATACCATTGATAAAGCTATTAATACATGTACTATAATAAATAGGAAAAATTATCATAAGATTGTAATAAATCAAGAAACCTAACAGTACTATTGATGATCAACAAACATATGAGTAAATAGTTATATTAGCCAAAGATTCCACTAATTAATATATGCATTCCATCAAGTCCATCAAAAATGTTATTAATATATGTACCATTTGACAATCCAATAATGTTTTTAGATTCTTTTATTAATTAATATAGTTAAAATGTTAGTCCGACTACATGGTGTTGGAATCATTTGCCATTGCACCAAAAGCTCGAACTATCAATGCTCGATACAAATGCCAGATTTAACTGGATCCACGGGAGGTGGTTAAGCCATGTCACGAATCTCCAAGGAGGTGCTAACCACCAAGTCAACAATCTCCCCCTCAGCACCGACTGAGCCTTCAGCACCCACTGAAGGGAGACTCGAACCTGTGACCCAAGGCTCTGATACCAATTGTTGGAATCATTTGTCGTTGCACCAAAAGCTCGAACTATCAATGCCTGATACAAATGTCAGATCCACGGGAGGCGGTTAAGCCATGTCACGAATCTCCAAGGAGGTGCTGACCACCAAGTCAACACATGGATCATTCCAATAATATATATTATCGATACATCAAAATTTACCATGACATTTTTAGAATCAATAAGACACCTTAAGCTCTTATTCATGGCCAACATACATATATGAAAATTTTTATATTGTTAATAAATTCAGCGAACAGGACTATGCAAATTTCATCAATAAAGTTATGAATATATGTACCATCTAAAAAACCTTTAGATATTAAACAAAAATTCTATGATCTAAATACTTTATTAATTAACACAATTTAAAAAGATAATCTTGACTAAATGAATCATTTCAATAAATACCATAATTATAGCTATAGGTACTCGTTACCTACATAATAACACTTAATTAATAAAATTGAAAGATAGTCCCACCATGCAGAGACCCATGATTTTTTTTCTTTCGAATAGTTTCAGACAGCCAGGTATACGATCTTTAATTATGAAAAAACACATGAACATGCCTCCCACATAACTCTAGTTGTAGCCTTCTACACCTTGGAAAGCTATTTATGCAGTAGCATTGATTAAGAAAAAAATAGTAATACATATTCTTTATCAAAGTCCCAGGAATCCAGTTGGAGGAGTTAGTCAATTCGAGGATAAAGGAAAATGAGTTCAGTGATTGTATTGAGCAGCAAAAATTTATTCTTACTCCATGTCCCAATGCGGCTGCTTAAGTACAATTTGTGCTTAAATTTAAGTAGCTGGAGTGTTCCCATGTCATTTTTTAATCACGGGAAAAAGATAATTTGAAATCTATCCCTACTTTTGTGGAGCAGCCACTGCTTAACATTTAAAAATAAGCTTTGAAAAATAGGAGGGGCTGGAATAAGAAGCGGCTACTTATTGAGAAAAATGACATATGGATCCACAAGATATTTTCCCTCTCTTTTATTCTCTCCTATTTTTTCTCAAGACATCTATCTACAATTTTTTTTATTAAGATTTCATTTAAATATTCTATTTTAGATGTTTCCTAACAAATAAGCAACAAAAACTAGTAATCATGGGGCCACCGGCTCCACGAAATGCTGCTAGAAATGTTGAGCAGTGGCTGCTAACCAAAATAAGCTTAGCAGCCACATGAAGACCTGCCCTTAGAGAGGAATGTTCAAGCAGGTAGGAATGTTCAATTAGATGAGCATATAATCCTTTCCACGAATTTAGGGAATGGCAAAATACACCACGTTGGATTTTGTTCTCTCCCTTCTTTGCGCTGTGATTACTCTTTCATTGAACTGTCATAAGTCAACAAGCATTACAGGTAAATCTTTTCAAAGATACGAATGTATTCCACATTAACTTCCTCATGCGCTTCAGTTTCTATCTAATGTATGATCATGCTTTTGGTATCTTGATTTTAATCTCTATAAGCTATGATCATGTTTTCAGTTTGCACTCTTAGAATTCCAACCCCGTGGAGCTCAAAGATGCATTTGAAGTTGAGAAGGTGTGTGTCTACACCAGAATATAATTATTATTTTTGTGCTTCTGAAGAGCCAAAGCTTAGTTAATGTTTATTATTCTGATATATAAATAACTATGTTTGTTTTCTTTTATTTCTACTCCTATCTTCTACATTAATGGAGTCAGAGCATGCAATCTTTTTTCTGTAATAAAGTAGAGCTTAGTACTTCGACTTCTGTCTCTTTGAGAAGTTGCAGTTTAGTTTCCAAGTTAACGCTTGAGACCTACAATGCATGCAAAGAGAAACTATCTTATCATATTTATGTAGTTTCACAAAAATAATAAATTAATCTAATTTCACGAAATTTCAATGAAATAGAATAATTCTATTAAAATCATTTGATGTATGGGGAGAAGTAGGCAAGTTAGCAAAATAGAAAACTAGCATACTTATATTTTTAAAAAAAAAATTGTAAAAAAACTCAAAAATATATTTAAAAATTAGATTAATTTTCAATTATAAATATTTAACATATATAAAATTAACAAATCATATGATTCAAGATTTAAAAATCAACATACCAAAAATACACAAAATACAAATATTAATAAAATATTTATGAAATTATAAAAAAATTATAAAAAGATTGTATTATCAAATATAAAGAAAATAATAAATATAACACCATATCAAAATAAATAATAATACCTGACATTTACCAGAAAGAAGATACATTTCTCAAGAAAAAAATCTAAAGTTTTTTTTTCCCCAAAGAATTTGGGTTGTTTTCCACTTTGAAAGATCCATATGTGTATTGAAATCCTTACATATCTCTTCATTTTTTTGTTGAAACTTGATGTATAAGATATATTTAAGTGGGTTTAAATATGTGATGCAGGAGCATCCTGGGTGTAAGAGAAATCTTGCATCACCCAAAAATATTTCTATTTTTGTATTCAATAAGGGCTATCTTATGCAGAGCTGCTATTTATGGAAACTTGCTATTTTTAGTAAGTTGGTCTTACGATCTCGGAATGTTCTGATTTTACATGTGGAGGTTCATCTCAATCATATTAGCCTGCCAACAAAGTTTCATGGCTAGATCAGGTCTAGTTTTGAAGATATTGAAGATTTTCGATATTGGCAGCAGGGTACAAAAACTTTGAACTCAATTTTGAAGGCTTTAGAGGCCCTGGATGAGGTCAAAAAAGTTGAGTGACAAGCACTTGCGCCAATCAAGCCTGTAGAGCGCTTTGTGGCATTTCTGAAATGGGGTTATAAAAGTCAATCGGGTCAACTGGTGATGATTTATGGTCTCCGGAAGTCGGGCCACCTGAAATGGCGAAAAATAATTTTCCTTCAAAAATTTTGTTCGGGTTTCAAAAGTTATTTTGAGCCGACTTTGATGTAATAAATTGAAAATAAAATAATTCTAAGTTTGGTTGGCCCTTAGGGCTAAATTTCTGGAACCTTCTCGGGTGGTGGAAAATGCCTATATAAAGAAGGCCCGTAGTGTTGTTTAGGGCAATTCTGGGTAGTAGATCTGGGTATTGATTCAAGGCTTTGTCCTACAAAATATTGTAAGGGAATGCCCATGTGGCTTTGCATATTGTAATTCTGAAAGTTTGTAATTCCACATTTGTGGAGATAATAAGAAGTCAATTTTTTGATCTTGCATATTGTTGTTGTTGTTGTTTCTCTGTTTCTATTATGTGTTTGTGGTATTAAGGGGAGCACCCTTCATCAAGTGGTATCAGAGCAGGAGTTCTTGAGTGTGTAAACAAATCACCGACTGTGAGGCAGTTTGCACCAAGACCATGGTTAGGGTTTCAGCACGCATCGTGCAAATGCCTCCACGAAGAGAATGTGGTGAAAGAGCTGGTGTTGTAACACCTGAGGTTAGAGCGCTCCAGAGATAAGTGCGAGCATTGCAAGAGGAGATTCGCAGAGGAATGAATCTTAATGTTAGAGACGAAAGCGAGGATGAAGCCGGAGAAGAAGATCAAGAAGGAGAAGTCGAAGTTGTGAACCAGGAGGAAGAAAGACTTTTTTGAGCCATTTCCAAGATCGGAAAAAGACCTAAGATTGAGGTTCCTACATTTTCAGGAAATCTTAACCCAGAAGAATTGATCGACTGGATCAATGAATGTGAAGAATATTTTGAGTATGAAGATATTGAGGATCCTGATAGGGTCAAATTCGCGAAGGCCAAACTGAAAGGTCATGCGAAGATCTGGTGGTAAGAGATTCAATTGGAGCGAAATAGAAGAGGGAAAGATAAAATCACAAGATGGGATCGGATGGTGGATAAATTGAAGCGATAGTTTATCCCTATTGATTATGAGCTTGACCTACTGAAGAAAATGCAAAGTTTGAAGCAAGCGGGACGATCTGTTCAGGAGTATACAGAAGAGTTCTATCGAATCCTCATCAGAACAGGCCATGCGGAAGCTGATAAGGAGAAAGTTGCTCATTACCTTAATGGGTTGAGGCCCAGCATTCAGGAGGAGCTGAATCTGGTTCGAATGAATGGTATTGAAGAGGCATACCAGTTTTCCCTAAAAGTGGAGGAAAAGCTGAACAAGAAGTTTGAGAGCAAACAAAATGGAAGAGGTCATGGTGGACGATCTGGTGGATGGTCATATGGAGGCCGAAATGAAGATCCGAAAAAGAAGGATGAGGCCAGTAGCAGTCAAAATTAGAGAGGAAACACTTCCAATCGTTTCCAAGATCAGAATAATAGAGATCAGAGAGGAAGAGGAAGAGGACAAGGTTCAGGAAGAGGAGGCTTCGATGGAACATGTTTTCACTGTGGAGAAGGTCATAGGACATTTGAATGTCCTCAATGCCAAGGAAGGATAGATAGGAGGAATGAAAGCCAGGCCAAAGTTGCACATGTAGATGAAGATGCCAAATCATCAAATTCAGAAGATGTTGAAAGAGGAGAAACACTGATTAATAGAAGAGTCCTGCCGAGTGGTGAGAATGAACCTGAACAAAGGAGGAGCCTGTTTCGCACTAGATGCAAGTGTGAGGGTAAATGTTGTGATATGATTATCGATAGTGGAAGCACTGACAATTTAGTGTCAGAAGAGATGGTGACAAAGTTGAAGCTGAAGAGACAGAAACACCCACATCCATATCAAATTGCCTGGGTGCACGATGACCACAAGGTCATGGTCAGTGAACAGTGCCTGGTAAAGTTCAAGATCGGCGGGTACCAAGATGAGGTACTATGTGATATCATATCTATGGATGCATGTCATATGTTGTTGGGTAGACTGTGGTAGTTTGACAAATGTCTTGTACACGATGGTCGTGCGAATACCTATTCCCTAACAAAGGATGGAGTGCGACATAAGCTAAAGCCATTGAAGGAGACCGAAGAAAAGGTATGTGGTAATGCAAGAATAACATTTGTTGATGGAAGAAAATTCCTAGATGGTATGAGGTATGAGCATGTGTGTTTTGCTTTAATTCCAAAAGCTGGTAAAGAAGAAGTAGAGGATGTACCAGTAGAGGTTGAAGATTTGTTGAATGAGTTTCAGGATATTGTATCTGATAATGTACCTGATGGATTACCACTAGTAAGGAAGATCAATCATCAAATGGATTTGATTCCAGGAGCCAGTTTGCTAAACAAGGCAACACACAGAATGACACCAACAAAAAGTGAAGAGTTGAACAAACAAGTACATGAGTTATTGCAGAAGGGGTTGATTCGAGAGAGTTTGAGTCCCTGTGCTATATCAGCGGTATTAGCACCAAAGTAGAATGGAGAATGGAGGATGTGTATAGATTCTAGAGCAATAAATAAGATCACAACCAAGTATAGGTTTCCATTGCCACAAATGGATGATATTATGGATTGTTTGAGTGGAGCTGTGTATTTCTCAAAGATAGATCTGAAGAGTGGATATCACCAGATTCAGATCAGAGAAGGAGATGAATGGAAGACTGCCTTCAAGACAAAGGAAGGATTGTATGAGTGGTTAGTCATGCATTTTGGGCTAACCAATGCACCGAGCACTTTCATGCAGCTCATGAACAAGGTTCTGAAAGAATTTCTAGGTAAGTTTGTCATTGTGTACCTAGATGATATTTTGATCTTTAGTAAGACATTGGAAGAGCACATGATGCATATTCATATGGTGTTTGAGAAGCTGAGAGATGAGAAATTATTGATTAATTTGAAGAAGTGCAGTTTTGTGAAGAAAGAGTTAGTGTATTTGGGATTTGTAGTTTCAACAAAAGGTCTAAAAATGGACCCAAAGAAGGTACAAGCTATCCTTGAATGGCCTACTCCAAGGAGTGCTACTGAGGTAAGATCTTTTCATGGTCTAGCTAGTTTTTACAGAAAGTTTATCAGAAATTTTAGCAGTATTTATGGTCCCTTGACTGAAACAATGAGAGGGGATAGAAAAGAGTTTAAGTGGACTAATGGGGCAAAAATTTTTTTTCAATTGTTGAAACAAAAAGTTACAAAACAACCTATTTTAGCACTTCCAGATTTTAATAAGGTGTTTCAAGTAGACTGTGATGCTAGTGGTACTGCAATAGGAGTTGTTATGAGCCAAGAAGGTAAACCTGTTGCTTATTTTAGTGAGAAGTTAAATGATGCCAAGAGAAAATATTATGTTTATGATCAGGAATTTTATGCTATAGTTCAGGCATTGAAGAAGTGGAGACACTATCTGCTTCCTAAAGAGTTTGTTTTGTATACTGATCATCAAGCTTTGCAATATTTGAATAGTCAAGGAAAGTTGAATCAAAGACATTTGAAATGGGTTGAGTTTTTGCAGAGTTATACATTTGTTTTGAAACACAGAAGTGGAAAGTCTAACAGGGTTGTAGATGCACTTAGCAGAAGGCAACTATTGCTAACAGAGATGCAGATTGAGGTGGTTAGGTTCAAGGAACTCAAGAATTTGTATCCAGAGGATCTTGATTTTGGTGAAGCTTGGAAAGCTTGTAAAGAACCTGTTACTCTAGACAGGACAAAATGGTTGGATTTTATCATCCAGGATGATATGCTATTCAGAGGGAGTTAGTTGTGCATTCCACGAAGTTCTATGAGGGAGAATCTCATCAAGGAGAAGCATAGCGGAGGATTGGCTGGACATTTTGGTCGAGATAAAACCCTTGCTTTGGTTAGTGAAAATTATTATTGGCCACAGTTGCAGCAAGATGTCAAGAAGTTTGTACAGAGTTGCAAAGTATGTCAGATGGCGAAAGGAGTGAAGCAAAATACAGGGTTGTATCAGCCATTACCTGTACCAGAGAAGCCTTGGGAGGATATCAGTATGGACTTTGTTCTTGGTTTACCAAGGACACAGCAGGGACATGATTCAATTTTTGTAGTAGTTGACAGATTTTCAAAGATGACACATTTCATTCCCTGCAAGAAGACTAATGATGTTGTTCATATAGCAGACTTTTTTTCAGAGAAGTAGTGAGACTACATGGTTTGCCAAAGACCATAGTTGCAAATAGAGACACTAAGTTCGTTGGATATTTCTGGTGTACATTGTGGAAGAAGTTGAAGATAGATTTGAAGTTCAGTTCATCACATCATCCACAAATTGATGGATAGATAGAGGTGGTGAATAGGAGTTTGGGAAATCTGCTAAGATGTTTGGTTGGAGATAAGCCAATAGGATGGGATTTGATTTTACCACAGGCAGAATTTGCATATAATAATTCTGTCAACAGGAGCACTGGTAAATCACCATTTCAGATTGTATATGGGAGTAGTCCCAGAAATGCATCTGAGTTGAGAAAGATAGATAAAGGAGAAATAAGTAGTGCTAAAGCTGAGGATTTTGCAGAACATTTGAAGAACATCCATGAGGAGGTGAGGAAGCATATTACCAAGATGAATGCACAGTATAAGGCTAAGGCAGATGAGAAAAGGAGGCATAAGGAATTTCAGCTTGGAGATGAAGTCATGGTTCATTTGCGGAAGGAGCGATTTCCGGTTGGTACATATAACAATTTGAAAATGAAGAAGTTTAGGCCATGTAAGATACTGAAGAAGCATGATTCAGGAAATGCATATGAGGTAGAATTGCCTACTGAGCTGAATATTTCACCAGTGTTTAACATTTCAGATTTGATAGAGTATCATGAAGGAGGTGTTGAAGATGAGGTTACAGTAGCATAGTGGAGTATTCTAGCAACCAGTTCAGATATCAAGGAGATTGAGGACATACTGGATAGTCATGTTGGCAGAAGCACAAGGAATAGGAAATATGAAGAGTATTTGGTCAAATGGAAAGGATGACCTATTGAAGATTCATCATGGCTAACAAAGGAGGAGGTTAACCGTCTTGGTTTTCCTCTGCACACCTGAGTCGTGACGGGGTCACTTCTCAAATTACCCTGAGTGTCTGATGCAAGAGCATCCTGGGTGTAAGAGCAATCTTGCATCACCCAAAAATATTTCTTTTTTTGTATTCAATAAGGGCTATCTTGTGTAGAGCTGCTATTTATGGAAACTTACTATTTTTAGTAAGTTGGTCTTACAATCTCAGAATGTTCTAATTTTACATGTGGAGGTTCATCTCAGTCATATCAGCCTGCCAGCAAAGTTTCATGGCTAGATCAGGTCTAGTTTTGAAGATATTGAAGATTTTCGATATTGGCAACAAGGTACATAAACTTTGAACTTAGTTTTGAAGGCTTTAGAGGCCCCGAATGAGGTCAAAAATTTGGGTGACAGGCACTCGCGCGAGTTAGGCATGTATAGCGCTTCGTGGTGTTTCTGAAATGGGGTTATAATAGTCAATCAGGTCAACTGGTGATGACTTATGGTCTTCGGAAGTCGGGCCACCTGAAATGGCGGAAAATAATTTTCCTTCAAAATTTATGTTCGGGTTTCAAAAGTTATTTTGAGCCGAATTTGATGTAATAAATTGAAAATAAAATAATTCTAAGTTTGGTCGTCCCTTAGGGCTAAATTTCTGGAACCTTCTTGGGCGATGGAAAATGCCTATATAAAGAAGGTTCGTAGTGTTGTCTAGGGCAGTTCTAGGTAGTAGATCTGGGTATTGATTCGAGGCTTTGTCCTACAGAATATTGTAAGGGAATGCCCATGTGGCTTTGCATATTGTAATTCTGAAAGTTGGTAATTCCACATTTGTGGAGATAATAAGAAGCTAATTTTTTGTTCTTGCATATTGTTGTTGTTGTTTCTCTATTTCTGTTATGTGTTTGTGGTATTAAGGGGAGCACCCTTCATCAATATGGGAACCTCCTCAAAATTTATAGAGTCCTCTTTAAGATGGGAAAGAGGAGTGGGTTATTGTGGAACACAAGGATTATGAAAACTAGAATGTGTTGCGAATTTGGTCTCGTATCTTGAAGAATCATCTCTATATTCTATGTCAGACACAAAAATTTTCAAGCTAGATGCTAAACGAAACACCCTAGGGGTTTATAAAGCATGTCATTATGTCTTTAGAGGGATCAATGGTAAGATCAACCATGATATTTGGGCATAGTTAGAATCTTTAAGGAGACGTTCAACTTGGACTTAGGGGATGGAGTAGCCAAAGAGGAAGCAATACCAAGTGAGAGTAGTTTAGGACTAGTGTGCTGCACAAGAATCAAGGGCTTAACAATTTTAGGTTTGGGGTTAACCACACGAGTGAGTACTAAATTATATTGAAACAAACATAGAATTAACCCTTAGTAAAGAGGGGGTTTCTCAAAACCAACAATCTTTAAAATGGATTATATTCAAAGATGTTAATAACCAATTAGGAAAATTAAGCTTTATTTGATAATACAAATGATTAAGGATAGAAAATAGGATGGCATGAAACCTTTTTTACTTTCTCTCCAAAGCAACATACCGCATGAGAACTCTTGACCATGCCCTAGGAAGGTCTTCTTGATTGTTACCATTTTAAAGTCGATTCACTTTTCCCCTTTTTTCAAGAAAGTATGCATTGTCTCCATCTAATATATTTATTTTTGTTTTGAAAACACACACTATTAATAGGAATACCAATCACTAATGCAATAGTCTCCAACAAGACCTTGAAAGACATGTCATTCACTATCGCCACACCTTTTTATACGAGCTACAAAATGTCATGGAAAGGGATGGGTCAAACCCTTTCATAGAGTGAATATAAGGGTAAATTTACTTGTCTCTAGTATTTCCAAAACTTCATGGGACTCATTATTAATTCTTCCATTATTTTTTTGGTTCAACTTGAGCCAAATTTTCACCCATTTCACATAATAGTAGATGCAATGTCCATTAGCCAAAACCAAGACCGGAGGGGGAAGACAAAGGTAGATTATCTAACCATAAAGAATAAAATTAATCATGCTAGAACTCATTTTGAATCTAGTATATGCAACCAACTTCATAAATGATAAGAAATTAAATTAAAATGTTATATTTTCTAGATCGTGTAGCCTATGGACAATATTATTCAGAAGGGAGGATATCTCCTCCCAAACAATGTAATCATTGATATGTGTAGCTAATTTTTAAAATAGTTCCAATAACCTATTGCCTTCTCTAAATACATGTAGGACAATGTGATTCTAAAAATATGTGATATTGGTGCGGGCCTCACCAATCAACTCTTTAACCTACCAACTATATTTTAGTATTATTAATAGATATATTGAAAACATTAATCAAGTCACCCTTGATATTAATGATTTCCATCCCTTTGTTTTTGGTAATAAGGATGCATTGCTAAGTTTCTGCCATCTCTACAAAATGTGAATTCTGCACCGCTATGTTGATAGCATAAGAAAAAATGAGCCTCCCATCATGGTCACATAAGACTTGACACCCATTTGCTTGCCTAGGCTTCTTGTGCAAAGATTATTTCCATGTTAAATATTATCTTATAAGTAAAAAGTTACCATAAAATTATTATAAATCAACAAGAGAACCTAAAGATATTACTAGTGGCCAACTAGTGCATGTTTAAGTAGGTCTAGTAGCCAAAAATTCTACTAGAAAAACTATACATATTTCACCTATTCGACCAATAAAATGATTAATATGTGTAACACTTGAGAATCCAATAACAACTTTTGGTACTTTTATTTATTTATACAATTAAAAAGGTAGTCCACTACATGGATTATTTTAAATATTATTCTATAGGTCAATATTACCATGAGAGTGCTATAAATCAATAAAAGAACCTAAATTTCTTATTGACGATCAACACATACATCAAAAAAATAAATAATGGCTAATAATCACCAATTGGCTAATTTTTAAAACTTGAGAATCCAAATTTGGCTACTAATTCAAGATTTAAGGAAACCTAAATCGCCACATTTTTATAAAATTTTGTTTTAGATATATTAAAATCACTAAATAATTTATTTTAATAAAAATGTGAAATCCAAGATTCACCATAATACTTGATACATGATTGTACATTTGATTTGCCTAGATTTTATAAGTTATTGTCAAATTCTAAATTAATTCACTAGTTTAATATATCATAGTTCTTAGGTACTTTAGTACTATATCACCAGTATTTAGTTACCGCCATTTATTCAAAATAGAATCTAATGATCCTCATTATATTCTATGAGGTAAAAATGTTCCTATTTGATTTTTATTGCTTATGGGGGTTGTAATATCTCTTGAAATGTTGATCTCAATGAAATTTAATTGTCTTGAAGAAATTTTTGGTCCCATTAAGAACAAAAAATATCAATACATTTATCTCACACAATTCAATGAGGTTTATTAGATTATATTTTGTATAATGTTTAACATATAAATATTATAGAATCTACCTCTTAAACCCATCAAAGATTTCCAAATTTAGCCCAATAATTTTCTAGAAGAATTCTATTTTTTTTAAATAGAAGTATTCACCATGGTGACTAATAAATTTCCTATTATCGTTTTAGATTCACCAATATTTTCTACAAAAAATTATGATTCAAAATAATTGCCAATAAGAATGATATTTTTGAAAAAAAAAAATGAGAGATTCGCTAATAGAAAATAATTTTTTTGTCAAAAATATTAAATATTTTCTAATATCTTATGATTTTAATAATTAAATATCATCTTGTAGCTCAAAAAATACCATAAAATTGTTATACATTTTAGTAAAAACAACTAAAGATATTATTGATGGCCAACAAGAACATAATCAAATATTTACATTGGCTAAATTTCTTACAAAGAAGTCTATATGTGTTCTACCCATACCATTGATAAAGTTGTTAATACATGTACTAATTGGCCATCCAATAACATCCTTTGTTTTTTTTATTAATTAATATAGTTAAAAGATAGTCCCAATTATACATGGATCGTTTTAATAATAAATAGGAAAAAATATTATGAGATTGTAACAAATCAAGAAACCTAACAGTACTATTGATTATCAACAAACATATAAATAAATAGTTATATTAGCCATAAATTCCACTACTTAGTCTACATGCATTCCATCAAGTCCACTAAAAAATTTATCAATATATGTAGCATTTGACGATCCAATAATGCCTTTAGACACTTTTATTATTTAATATAGTTAAAATGTTAGTCCAATAATATATATTATCCCTAGGTCAAGATTTGCCATGAAATTTTTTGAATCAATAAGGCACCTTAAGCTCTTATTGATGGCCAACAAACATATATGAAAATTGTTATGTTGGTAATAAATTAAGCCAAGAGGACTATGCATATTCTGTCAATAAAATTATGAATATATGTACCAATTGACCATCTAATAAACCTTTAGATATTTTTTTTAACATTTGTTCCAAATGAGCCAACAAGGGATCAAGTCTTGGTGAATGCAAGGCTCCGACATCATAAGGGATGAGACCAAGATCGTGCTTTGGATGAATTTGGTAGAATGGATATCGCTCAATCCTTGGCTCTTAGCTAAAGAGGTTGTATCCTATAGGCTTGTGCTCCCATATTGGGTAGCAAAAATTCTTCATGATGGCCCTCGCTAGATTGTTTTGCTCATATACTTTGTACCTCTGCTAGATAGCCTTACTCAAAAGTTTGAACCTCCACAAAAAACTAAAAAACTCTATTATTAAACAAAAATTCTATAGCCTATATACTTAATTAATCAATACAAATTAAAAAAAATTATCTTCACTGGGTGAATCATTTCAATAAATACCATTAATTATACGTATATACATGTACTTATCACCTACCCAATAACACTTAACTAATACAATTGAAAGATAGTCCCACCATAGGGGGACCCACGAGTTTTTTCTTTATAGTGATTGTGAGATGTATATATGGAGGTGTATCACAATTTGGAGATGTATATATGTCATAGTTATGGCATAGTTATACTATTTTTTATGTATGACGGTAAATTTTATTGGGAGATTAGTTGTGTCCCTTCTTCATTTGAAAGAGGGAATTTAATGCGCTTGCTCAAATCCTTTTGGTTCAATCACATGGAAATTAAGTTTTTTAAAACAAAGGGCCTTAAAAATAAGTTTTCATTTAGTGTTTTATTTTCCATCTCTATGCAAGGCATTTTCTTTTAGAAATTATTTCGTGGAAAAAGTGTATTTACAAGACAAACTTGTCCATAAATTTTGCTAGGCAACTCAAAATTGAGCGTCATTTTTGTTCAAAAATGGATTTTTTTTCACCACAAATCCATTAAGCATAGCCACAAAATTATAATATAAAGTGCCATTTTATGTCTTTTTGGAGTGGTCTAGTGCACTATTTTATATGAAGTGCCAAACAAGGGAAGAAGAAAAAACAATCAAGGGGAGGACTATAATGTGTTAGTATGGTAATTCTTCGTTCAATGGAGAAAAATTTTCTTTTGAAAGGCATAAAATATACTTCCTTTTTTTATCTCTCATATGGGGGATTAATTTAGTGGACCGGTTTGAGATTCAAGTACTCCTCATCACAAGTACTATCTGCACACTATCAACTTCACAACGTTCAATCAACTTTGAGCACACTAGTTGAGAAGTTTCATCTTTTCACTCTTGCAATAAATCTTGATCCACATATCTTGAAGATTCAACAATTCCAAAAAACATGAGTCCATCATTAGCAGAGTTTACAACTTCAACATGCTTCAAAGTTCTTATGTTATTGTCTCAGTTTTTTGAGGATGGTTTTTCCCACTGGGTTTTCTATCTTTCTCCTTTTATTATAGACTTCATTGTACATGGGTACCTAACATGGCTAGTAGTCGAGACTCATTTTTTATCTTGTCCTTCTAAGTTATGCGTAAGGGTAGTTTTAGTGTAATTATTTAAGTAAATTTACATATAATTTTAATCCTAATTATTTGTCCATACATGTATGACACTAGTTAATGCAAGTAGTCATCATTTAGGAGTTGTTTAATAGATGTGTCAATTTCATTTCGACACCTTACCCTAGGTTCGTTAGAGGCAACTCGCACTACTCATTGAGTGTTGGAGTTGACTTCTGGTTCAACCCAATCACTCTTCCTATATGTATCTTGCTTCTCCAATGAATGATATGTCAACTTTGTGGTCTCATTCGTTATTGTGCTTGCAATTTATCTCTTTAGATCTTGGCTAAATCTTCAGTTATTAATATATGTACCATTTGACAATCTAATGATGCCTTTAGAAACTTTTATTAATTAATATATTTAAAGTGTTAGTCCAACTACATGGACCATTCCAATAATATATATTATCCCTAGGTCAAAATTCACCACGATATTTTTAGAATCAATAAGGCACCTTAAGCTCTTATTCATGGCCAATAAACATATATGAAATTTTTTATATCAATAATAAATTCGGCCGACAAGACTATGCACATTCCATCAATAAAGCTATGAACATATGTACCAATTGACCATATAATAAAGCTTTATAATTTTTTCTTAAACTATATTATTAAGCAAAATTTCTATAGCCTATATACTTAATTAATTAATACAAATTAAAAAGGTAATCTTCACTAGACAAATCATTTCAATAAATACCATTAATTATACCTATATGTACTTATTACCTACTGAATAACACTTAATTAATACAATTGAAAGATAGCCCCACCATAAAGAGACCTTTAGAAACTTTTATAAATTAATATATTTAAAATGTTATTTCAACTACATGGATCATTCCAATAATATATATCATTCCTAGATCAAAATTTACCATGACATTTTTAGAATCAATAAGGCACCGTAAGCTCTTATTCATGGCCAACAAACATATATGAAATTTGTTATATTGGTAATAAATTCAGCCAACAAGACTATGTACATTCCATCAATAAAAATATGAATATATATACCAATTGACCATCTAATAAACATTTAGATATTTTTCTTAAACATTTTATTTAAACCATATTCTTAAACAAAAATTCTATGAATATATGTACCAGTTGACCATCTAATAAACATTTTATTTAAACACGTGAACATTCCTCCCACATAACTCTAGTTGTGACCTTCTACACCTAGGAAAGCTATTTATACAGTAGCAGTGCTTATGAAAAACCAGTAATAAATATTCTTTATCAAAGTCCCAGGAATCCAGTTGCAGGAATTAGTTAGTTAGTTAGTTTGGGGACAAAGGAAAATGAGTTCAATGGTTGTATTGAGCAGCAAAAATGTATTGTTAGAGAGGAATGTTCAAGCGGGTGACCGTAGATTCCTTGGGTGCACGAATTTAGGGAATGGAAAAATACACCACGTTGGCTTTTGTTCTCTCCCTTCATTGAATTGCGAAAAGAGCAGTGGCTCTCCCAGAGTCGTGGAGTTTCCAGATCTAAGAAAGTCGCTTCTAGATCAGCCAGAATTGCTGAAACTGTGAAGCCCAGTACGGAAGAGTGTCTCAAGGATTATGAAATTGTACGTGGCGATGTGGTAGTGCAGAACGTGGGTTTTCTCAGCGTCAAGGAACTGACTTTTCTCAGCCTCAAGGACCTGTCATTTCTGAACCCTAGGGTATACATTGCGAAGGTGTTTGATGCATGGACAGAGAGAGAAGTTTCTGTTGAGCTTGTGAGCAGAGACCAAATTGATCCTGGTATAAGAGCACTGCTTTTCAAACCAATAATTTTTTTATTTTAATGAAAAGGGTCATCCTAAAGCGATTCGCTCCATTAAGTTCATTGCTAATGTTTGTGTTGGTAAATCAAGTGAACAGGCGATGTTTAAGTAATGTAGGTATAAACGATAGCACTAGCTCATGTGCGATATGTTGTGTGTAGAAACCAGATTAGAGAAAACGTGCGGTCATTCTGACTTAAAATGGACTCCCGGATCATCTCCGATCGAGACGCGCTGTACAATCGAGTTCAAATGGAACTCTATGCTTGGAATTCCCGGTGCGTTGCGCATAAAAAGTATGCATGACAGAGAGTTCTTTCTGAAATTGTTCACCCTATCCATTCCACATCAGGAAGAAGTCGACCATTTCCAATGCAATTCATGGATTTTCCCTGCTAGTCTTCACTACACTGATCGTGTTTTCTTGGCCAACAAGGTTTGCGAAATTCAACCATAAGCAAATAATTTAATCTAGGTAATTCATGAACATGGGACTGACATGAAGGTGTTTGTCAGAGCTTTCTTCCGGGGCAAACGCCAATGGGTTTGAAAAGGTTGAGGGAATTAGATTTGGAGCAGCTGCGAGGAGACAGAAGCGGAGAAAGGAAGTTGCCTGATCTCATATACGATTATGATGTGTACAATGATCTTGGACACCCTGACGAGCATCCAGAGCCGCCGAGGAAAGTATTCGGTGGATTGCAGGACTTCCCATATCCCCGAAGATGTAGAACTGGTTGCCCACGCATTGAAAAAGGCACGCATATTCAATACAACAATTCGCTTATATATCCATATACCATGCTATGAATATAACTTTTGTTGGGCAATCTTTTGCAGCTCCTAAATTCGAGACCTTGACAACAACAATATATATTCCCCTGAACGAAAGGCTTCCCTACACTGACTTTAGCGACTTTGAAGTTCATCTATTCCTGGCATTTGCTAACTTGGTTTTGCCCAAATTCATTAACGGTGTGTTCAAATCCTTTGACCATGTCATCGGGCTTTACGAAGAGGAAACAAAAAGTGCAGATGATTCTGGGAGCTATAGATTTAACGAATTTGAAATAAAATAAAAAATTACAGAATAACAAGAGCAAATTACAAAATACACAGAACCCACTTATTTATTGTGGTTCACCACAATAGTGGCTACGTCCACACTGAGAGCAGAAGAATTGTATTAATCTCCAAAATAAAATGTTTACAATAAAGAGGAGTCTTATTTATAAGCTCATCGCTGAGCAGCTGAAAAGACAAGGCACAACAGACAAAAGTCTGTTGGCCTTCCAATCCCAACAAACTCCCATCGAAAATCAATGCATAATTCAGCTGATCAGGCATTCCCCTACTCTACATGCTGATCTACTTCATCTTAACAAGTCCAAGAGAAGTTCTTGCACATTCGAACTTCTCTTTGGTTACAACTTTAGTGAATATATCTGCCGGATTCATCTTAGTATCAATCTTTTCAACCTTCAACCTACCCTCTTCAACCATGTGCCGAACAAAATGAGCATGGATGTCAATGTGTTTTGAACATCGCTGAGAGGTATGATTATGAGCCATAAATATGGCGCTGCGACTGTCACTGAAAAGAACATAATCATTTTGTTGAGACTTCATTTCACCAAGTAATTGTTGCAACCAGATCATTTTTTGAGTACTTTCAGAAAGTGCCAAATACTCAGCTTCAGCGGAAGAAAGAGCAATAGAATGTTGCAACCTTGAGGCCCAACTAATAGCAGCTCCAGCGAACATGAATGTGTAACCGGTAGTAGATCTACGCTTATCCAAATCTCCGGCAAGATCTGAATCCGTGAATCCTCGTAACTGTTCATGATTGTTACAAAAACATAAGACCAAATCTGAAGTGCCTTTAAGATATCTTAATATCCATTTGACAGCCTCCCAATGAGTCTTCCCGGGATTGCTCATGAATCTACTCACTTCTCCCACCGTATGAGCAATGTCGAGACGTGTCGAAACCATAGCATACATAATGCTACCAACTGTAGATTTGTAAGGGATGTCCTCCATATATTCCTTGTCCTCTTGTGTTTGTGGACACAAATTTGCTGATAACTAAAAATGTGAAGAAAGTGGAGTAGAAACACTATGCTCATCAGCCATACCAAATCTCTGAATTACTTTGTCAATATATTATTTTTGTGACAATGTGATTACTTTCTTCTTCCTATCCCGGGTGATAGTCATACCAAGAATATTCTTGGCTACCCCTAAATCCTTCATGGCAAATGTGCTTGTCAATTTAGTTTTCAGCTCACTAACAATTTTAAAGCTTGTTCCAACTACTAACATGTCATCAACATAGAGAAGAAGAATAACAAATTCACCATTTGGGAGTGTCTTGTAGTAAATGCACAGATCAGATTCACATTTGATAAAATTATGTTCAAGCATGAAGGAGTCAAACTTGACATACCACTGTCTCGGGGCTTGCTTGAGCCCATACAAACTACGCTTTAGTCGGCAATAGAGATGTTCCTGCCCCTTTTTCACAAAACCTTCAGGTTGATGCATATACAACTCATTTATGTCTCCATGTAAAATTGTTGTCTTAACATCTAACTGTTCCACTTCAAGATCCCAAATGGCTGCTAATCCCAATACTGTTCGGATGGATGTCATCTTCACAATCGGAGAGAATATTTCAGTGAAATCAATCCCCTATTTTTGAGCATATATCCTTTTACTACCAACCGAGCTTTGAACCATTTGTGACCTCCTCCTTCATCTTTTAATTTATAGACCCACTTGTTCTTGAGTGGTTTTCGATTTGGTGGAAGAGAGACCAAATCCCAGGTGTCGTTTGCTTCAAGTGAACTCATTTCATCTATCATAGCAACAAACCAATTGTTATTATCATTGCTTATAAATGCTTCTTTAAAATTTGCAGGTTCAATTTGCTCAAAAATTAATAGTTCTGGCTCTGCCTCTTCAGCAAATAATAGCTGATAATCAAAGAATTTTGAAGGAACTTTCCTTTGTCTTGAGGATTTTCTCAATTCAGAATGATCTGGTTCACAAGAATGAATTCTCTTCAATTGATTATCATCATTTTCTCCAAGTGAAGGATCTCTGTTGGAATTTGATTTGGTGAGTAATTCATGAGGACTGTCCTTGAAGATGGGAAAAGAGCATGTCCTCTATATACTCGAACTATTATGGCATGCTTGTCCTGTTAAGACTCCCCCATTATAAGTATTATCCCTGTTAAGAAGATGCTGGAGATTGTCATGAGTGTCTTCTCCCCTGTTGTGACTACTTTCCCTCATATCATGGCAACTGAAAGTGATATCCCTAGTCTCATGAGGATATCCACTATCATGAGTTACATTCTTGCAGTCATAGCCCTGCCTAATGTGATTGCCAGTGGAGTCCCTGTCGTGTGTTGGCAAAGGATCTTCAAACCTACCGTGTGGTTCAAGAAGCCTGTCGTGAATGCTCTCTTTGCTGAGAGTTGTCTACTGATTGTCATGAGCTACTTTAGCTCTATCATCCCTGCCGTGAGATAGCAGGAGACTGCCAATGTGAGGTATTTGTAATGATTTGTTGCCTGGTGTAACTTGCACTCTACCATGTGATATTTCATGACTGCCAAGAGGTGAAAACTGTACCATATCATCATTTTCGTGGGCTCTTCCATCTCTGTCGTGATGACTATGAAAACTATCGTGAGAACTAGGGCGGGTCATATGGTGGGTATTATGTCTAAACCTGCCGTGAGTGTTCTCTTTGCCGAGAACATGTGGTGTGCTGTAGCTATCCTCTCTGCTGGCAGAGGAAAAATCATATGGAGCTTGCTCTCTGTCGTGAGTGACTCCATAGCTACCATGAGTTGCTTGTAGATTATCTCCCTATGGTGACTGTAGATTGTAGTGTAAATTTCCTTCATAACTGTCGTGGAGAGGGGAAGGGAAGAGCATATCCCCTTATGAAAAACTTTGACTATCCTCAATCACATTTCTCTATTCTCTATCGAACAGATGTGGGTAATCATCCTCACTTGATGAGGATTGAAAAGTAGGAATTAGAACATAAGTTGGAGTAGCTTGAAGGGAACTTCTTCCTTGATGAGTAGAGACAATACCGTTTGAAGGTATTTTGAAAGAAATGAAATCCTTTTCAGACTTATCAATGTCTGCGAGAGCTGGAAATTTTTGCTCATTAAAAATGACATCACAACTATGAATGATTCGCTCTTCAATCGGATCCCAAACTCTGTAACCAAACTGATCTTCACCATAGCCAACGAATATGCCCTTTTGTGATTTGAAATCCAGCTTTGTCCTTCATTTTTTTGGGACATGTACATAAGCTTCACACCCAAAAACTTTGATGTGTGAGTACGAAATCCTCTTTCCCAGCCATTCATCTTTTGGAATGCCAAACTCTAGACGAGATGAAGGAGTCCTATTGATTAAATAGATTGTTGTATTACAGGCTTCCACCCAAAATTCTTTGCCCAAACCGGCATTGAAAGCATACACCGTGCTTTCTCAAGAATGGTTCTATTTAACCATTCTGTTGCCCCATTTTCTTGAGGCGAATAAGGAACAACCTTAATTCATCTTATACCATGATCTACACAAAAATTATCAAACTCCAATGAACAAAATTCACCTCCATTATCCATTTTTAAACACTTAATTTTATGACCACTCTGATTTTCCACAAGAGCTTTAAAAACTTTAAATTTAGAGAATACCTCTGATTTTCTAGAAAGCATATAAACCCATACCTTTCAGGTGCTATCATCAAGAAAGGTGACAAAATATTGTGCACCTCCATAAGAGGTTACCTTCGTAGGTCCAAAGACATCGAAATGCACTAACTCCAAAGGTGTTGTCCTTTTGTCATGTCCATCTTTCAAGAAACTGACCCGCTTTTGTTTCCCATGAAGACAATGCTCACAAAATTCTAAATTTGTAGATTTGAGACCCGGTAGTTGATCACGATTCAGCATTACCTCAAGGCCTTTCTTGCTCATATGGCCTATCCTTTGATGCCAAAGCGCAACATCGCTGTCCACAAGTGTCAAACTAGCTTCGACCTTATCAATGGGTTTCAAAATATAGAGACTACCGGTTTTGTCTCCTTTAGCAATAGCCAATGAACCTTTGACTATTTTCCATGTATTTGTGAGTTAAGTTTTGAATCCTTGGGTGTATAATTGGCTGATAGAAATTAGATTCCTCTTTAACTGAGGAACATGTCTAACATCTTTGAGAAGTAATTTTGCTCCTCCTTCAAGATGCAAGACATCTCCTTTCCCAACAATTTTACATGCTTTGTTATCACCCAAGTATACCTCTCTGAATTCACCTTCTTGATAATTTGTGAATGCATCTGTGAGAGAGGAAGCATGAAAGGAAGCTCCCGAATCAATTACCCATGAATCAGCTTTTGTATCACTTGTAGATAAAATTAGGATACCCGGATCCTTTTCATGAGCTATGTTTTCTTGACTGTCCAATACTTGTTCTTGTGCCTTCTTGAATTTTTTGCAATCCTTCTTAACATGCCCAACCTTCCCACAAAACCAACAACTATTTTGTCTCCCTCTTGACTGCAATCTTCTTGCAGATTGGGACCTTCGATTGTTGTTAAATCTGCCTCTATATTGGCTTCTTCCTTTATTTTCGGTGCTCACCATTGTGAGAGCATTACTGGAAGAGGACTCATCATTCTTTCTCCTCAAATCTTCAAAGAGCAGGGTGGCTGAAACTTCATCAAAAACTAGCTTATTGGTAGTTGATGCTGAAGTGCTAATGGCTATCACAAGTCCATCCCAACTATTAGGAAGAGAACATAGCAGTAGAACAACCTTATTCTCATCATCTTGTGTCATGCCAACTCAATTTGCTTGGCTGATCAAGGTGTTAAATTCGTTGAGGTGATTTGTCATGGCTTCACCTTCCCTCATCTTAAGTTTATATAACTTCTTCATGATGAAGACTTTGTTCACAACGGATGCTTATGCATATGTTGAAGCCAATTTATCCCATACGTCTTTGGCTGTTATTTTGTTTGAAACATTATACAACACATTATCGCCTAATGCAAGAAAGATTATTGCCATGGCTTTCTCATCAAGCTTTCCCCAATCTTCATCCGACATGGCTATGGGTTTCTTCGCTTTTCCTTCAAGTGCCAGCAAACGCTCTTTGTTAACTAACAGAGACTTCATTTGAATCTTCCATATCCTATAGTTCTTCCCAGAAAATTTTTGAACTCTTACTTCTTCCATAATTCTGAAATCAAAATCTTCAACCAATGATTAACCTCGCTCTGATACCAATTGTAGATTTAACGAATTCGAAATAAAACTAGAAATTACAGAATAACAAGAGCAGATTACAAAATACACAGAACACACTTATTTATCATGGTTCACCACAATAGTGGCTACGTCCACACTGAGAGCAGAAGAATTGTATTAATCTCCAAAATAGAATGTTTACAATGAAGAAAAGAGTCTTATTTATAAGCTCATCACTGAGCAGCTGAAAAGACAAGGCACAATAGACAAAAGTCTATTGGCCTTCCAATCCCAACAGCAGGCCCCTCGATCAAATTAATAATCGGTTCCAACGTATCTGGACAGTCATCCGTAATGTGTGGCGTAACATGCATCTCACTAAATTCGTCCATCCGCAAATTATCAGAGGTATGGTTTGCTCTAGTCTTATTTTTCAATATATAAATCGACGGGCTAAGAAACTAAATTGGACTAATATTCTGTGGAAAAGCTCACAAGGACACATGGAAAAGTGACAAGGAATTTGCACGCCAAACACTTGCGGGCCCGAATCCAATTGTGATTGAACAAACTAATTGGAAGTGTCAAACAAACTAGAGGTAATTTGTTCTATCTAGATCTATCTGATGAGACATGTTTTTTTGCATAATTTGATGATGTATGGTTATGGCATAAGAGGTTATGTCATGTTAACTTTGACAATCTGGTAAGTATTAGTAAAAAGAAGAAAGTTAGAGGTTTGCCGAGATTGAATAAACCTGATAATGTGATGTGTAAACAATGTCAGTTGGGAAAAATGACAAAGTCTAGTTTCAAGAGCAAGACATTTACTTCTAAGAACATTTTGGATTTGGTTCATATTGACCTTTGTAGACCTATGGGAATACAAAGCTATTGTGGTGCTAGGTATTTTATTATGTTTATTGATGATTACACTAGAATCGTGACTGTAATGTTTTTGAAATTTTTTTTTGATGCATTTCAGTTGTTTAAGTGGTATTTGGCTAAGGTTAAAAAAGAAACAGGTAGAAGCCTGAAATATCTAAGATCTGACCGAGGTGGAGAGTTTATATCAAATGAGTTCAATATGTTATGTAAAGATAGAGGAATCAAGAGACAGATGTCTGCACCTAGAACCCCTCCATAGAATGGTATAGCTAAGAGGAGAAACAGATCTATTATGGATTGTGCAAGGACATTGATGATTGAGAAAAATGTTGCACATAAATACTAGAGAGAATCTGTAAGTACAACTGTTTATACCTTGAATTGAGTATAAATCAAGAAAGGTACAAATGTTACACCCTATGAATTATGGCATGTATATGCACCTAATGTAAAATACTTTAGAATCTTTGGGAGTAAATGCTATATACTAAAGGATAATAGAAATGGAAAGTTTGATGCTAAAAGTGATGAAGGCATATTCCTAGGCTATTCCACTAAGAGTAAAGCTTATAAGTGTTTGAATTCTAACACTAACAAAATTGTGGAAAGTGCAAATGTGAGAGTTGATGAATATGCAGAGAGAAATAAACAAGAAGGCAATAAAGAACCTGAAGATTATAGATCTTTTCTCTATATGGAAGAAGAAGAGGCAAGTAACACACCTACACCGGATGCCGAGTCTCGAGGAAGCAATGTCACGCATCAGGAGGATGTTGTCGAGCAATCAAAAGCAGAATCTGATAATTTACATGATGCATCTAAGAAGAGATCTGAACCTGCATTGGCACAGTATGTGAGAAGACATCATAAGCCTAAACAAATCATTAGAGATAAAAAATTTGGAGTCTTGACCAAAAGTAAGTTGAAAGACCTTACATGTTTATTGTGTGAGTTTGAGACTAAAATAGTAAAAGACACTTTGGAGAATGAAGACTGGATTCAATCTATGAATGAAGAAATAGATCAAATTGAAAAGAATGATATCTGGACTCTAGTGTTGAGACCAGAAAACAAGAATGTGATTGGAACAAAATGGGTATTCAGGAACAAGCTCAATTAACATGGACAAGTCACAAGGAATAAGGAAAGACTAGTATGCAAAGGTTATGCACAAGAAGAAGAAATAGAATATGGGGAAACATTTTCCCCTGTAGCAAGATTAGAAGGAGTGAGAACTCTACTTGCATATGTTGCTTACATAGATTTCAAGGTATACCAAATGGATGTCAAATCTAAATTTTTGAATGGTATATTAGAAGAAGAGGTATATATTGAACAACCTGAAGGATTTTTTGATCCAGACAAGAAAAACATGGTTTTCAAACTAAATAAGGCATTGTATATATGAATTGAAACAAGCCCCTAGAGCATGGTATGAGAGGTTGGACAATTATTTAATCAAGATTGGATTTGCAAGGACAAATGACAACAACAATCTGTACATGAAAGATGAAGAAGGTAAAGGGATTTTGTTAGTAGAAATTTTTGTAGATATTATATTTGGTGGACAAGATGCCCTATGTCAGAATTTTTCAAGTGAGATTAAAACTTAATTTGAGATGTCTATGTTTGGTGAGATCAAATTCTTTGTTGGTTTACAAATCTATCAGATGGAGAAGGATATCTTTATAACACAATCTAAATATGTCAAAGAGATATTGAAAACTTTTGGAATGGAGGAATCAAGGCCAATGAGTACTCCTATGGCTACTAGATAGAAATTATCTAAGGCTGATGATACTGTTGAAGTGAATCGAACCCTATATAGATCCATGATTGGAAAGCTGCCATATGCTATTTACATTAGACCAGATATTTCTCTAGAAATTGGGATTGTGGCAAGATTCTCTGCCAATCCTAAGGAAAATCATATGATGGCTATGAAAAGAATAATGAGATATCTGAAAGGGACAGAATAGTATGGATTGTACTACAAGAAAATTGATAAATTTGAACTGAGAGTTTACACTGATGTTGATTGGGCAGGAAATATTGATGATAGGAAAAGTACAAGTGGAGGAGCTTTCTTTCTTGGATAGAGATTAGTCTCCTAGAAAAGAAAGAAACAAAATTGGATTTCCCAATCTACAGTAGAAGCTAAGTATGTAGCGGCTCCAGTGAACTGTTCAAATCTGATATGAATCAAGCAATTACTGAAAGGAATGAAAGAGGAAATTACTGAACCTGTTGTTATCTTCTATGATAACACAAGTGTCATTAACATATCAAAGAATCCAGTAATGCATACAAAGACCAAGCACATTGAAATTAAGTATCATTACTTAAGGGAATTGGTACAGGAAAAAGAAGTGAGAATGGAATATGTGAACACAAAGGAACAACTAGCAGACATATTCAAAAAATCTTTACCTAAGGATGCTCATGAATATCTAAGAGGTAAATTAGGGGTGCTTCCCCTAACTGAGACTGCCTAGTCAAGCTAGGAGCACTGCATCAAATGTGCTGAATAGAATATCTGACAAATTGATGCAAGAAAGGTCACACTTTAGGAGCTCCCTAGAGTTGTGAAAAGAACAGAAAAGATGATAATCAGTCATAAGCAAGATGACAGAGGGAGAAATACTATTACTGAACTGACAAGCATACATTTACATATGAAAGATGTAAGTTCTAGTTGCTTCTTTGGCATTTTTGTCAAAGAGGGAGAGATTTCAGAGATGAATGAGATGAATACACATCAAGAGGATACAATCAAAGAGGGAGAGATACAGAAAATGTTCAGAGGGAATTACTGTCTAAACGGTCAAGCAAGGCTAAGTTATTGAGAATCAAAATGAAGCTAACGATATTATAAATATTTTTGATGCAATGGCAAAGTTTGGATTGGTTGGTAAATCATCTGTTATTCATGTGGTGTTGCTATCAATGCCAAAGAGGGAGATTGTTGGAAACTGCAATTAAAATAATTGTTGTATTGTCATTGATGTCAAACCTTAACTGGTAAGACAGTTGCTATCTAAGAAATTACTATATCTATTGGTTGATGAAAAGGATTAGGGCAAGGGAGATAACAATAGCACCTAAGGAAAGGTTGAGTTATTTGATACTTCAATAAGTACTTGATTATTTGGCACTATGATGAGATAATGTATTGTTTATCTAAGTAAGAAGAAAGAATACAGAAGTAGGCTTAACAGATAAAAACTAAAGAAATCTAGTATAAGCCGAGTGATGTTAGTGTCGACCGAGTGCCAGTATATGCCGAGTAAATCTAGTGTTGACCGAACATCAATTTATGTTGAGCGACAGGAAATAACCGAGCAAGAGAGTGTTAGCCGAGGAAGACAATTTGAAGAGATGACCGAGTTACATAGTGATGACCGAGGAGATGAACAAAGTATTGACCGAGCGTCAGTAATTTACATTTGGAGGAAGAATTCAAATTTCCAGTTGACTCAGTTGAATTCTTGGGTTATGTAAATCATGTTGACTTTATTAATTGATTGTATGGAGAATTTAATGCATGGTAAATTGTTTTATTATGGATTCAATAAGGAGATTGAAAATGTTTCAAGAAGGATGTATGAAGGACTTAAATGTTGGAAGGATCTGTTGGATCTAACCTAACCTAAGATCAATGATGGATATTAAGAGGAAAAAGATAGATCTACCTATCTGGAGAGGTATAAAGGAAACCTAATAGTGAGGTTACAAAGTATGCTGGTGTTGTTGATGTTATTGACTGATAAGTCTAAGCAGAAGGTTGAAGGTGAAGATCAGAGTTGTGATTTCTTGAAGTGAATTCTGAGCAGATCAGAGATGGAGATGGAAATGATACTCAGTCAGTAAATCAGCATATATGTTCGAATTGCATCTAATATCTACAAAGTGAGTTGTATGTTTTATAGATCAGAAACTACTGCTACTTTCTAACCATTGTAACAATCAAGATCCTTTAATCAAGTTTGACCTAATAGTCTTTGATAAATCCTTTAATCAAGGTGGCATTCTAATGGAATGTACTCAAGTCCTTTGACCAGGCCACTCCTAACAGGGTGATTGAAATCCTTTAATAGGGTCACACCTAATAGTGTGTTTGTAAACCTTTAACAAGGTTGTCTTTTCACAGAGCTCACTTCAAAAGAGTGAAAATATCAGTAACATATTGCAAAGTAGTTTTTCCCAAATTGGGTTTCCAATATAAATCTTGGTGTCACACTTGTTATGAATGTTTTTATATTTTGTAAGTTAAATACTATTGGACAATGGACTACATGTTATATGTTTTTTGATATATATTCTTTAGAGACCGAGTTGAGTTGGTGATTAGATCTGAGTTTGTTGAAGTATTTGAATGTTCAATTGGTACATCTGGACCTGAGAATAACTGATTCACCCCCCATCTCTGTTGTTCTAAATCATATTAACATGTTGTCATCTACGTAACCAACAGATCACTCAAGGTGTGAATGGCTCGAATAGTCTGTGAGCTGGCCTCAACAATAATATCAGGATGCTATTCTGTAGGAGGTGGTGAAAACTTGAGAGGGGGGACATATGTGCAGGATTTCACCCAGTGTGACCATGGCATGTCCTGAGGAGCGCCTAAGCCTACACCCCGGTTCGATCTCATACTCCAATAATTGACCTTGTGACCGAGCACAAATTTAGCATATAATTTTTTAATGAAATAAAATGGGACATCCAAATTGTTGTGAGGTAGTCTATCAAAAACCATCCACCAGTGATCCCAAAAGTTGTCACGTATTGCACCATTTGTGCACCATTTAATTGACAACTTGGGTTTTTTAGGGTCCACTTTTAGACTGATTTTGGGATCCACAAAAAGATTGCATATGTCATGTTTTGTTATGTTTAGGTTCACGACTTGATCATAGTCAAGCCCATCGTCAAACTAGGTGTGCATGGAATCATGCCAAAGAAGTGCAGCATTATGTTGCTCTGTAAATTTCTCCATGTTTTCAATAATGGAGTTCAATGTGGAAAATATGGGGCGCAATGTGGGGATATTGGCATATGTGGTTTGAAATCCTCTAAGCTGATTTAGATTGTCTCCTATTAGATCCTCTAAACAATGAGGGTTGAGACTGGTTCGTCTTCTAAAAGTGGGGGATTGTTGGGAGGTGGTTGTGGATTATTTGCGGGGTCATTGGGAGGGTTTTCTTATTGATTTGAGTCCATGTCTGATTACAATTAGAACACAAATTGATAATTACAATCAATTTTAAAAAAATAATAAAAAAACTCATTTAAACCCTAATTTGTAAATAAAAAACTACAAATTTCTATAAAAAAATAATAAAAACATAAAAATTGAACTTACCTATGATCTTAAGAAAATTGAATATAGGATTTGATCGGATATTCGAAAGCCCCAAGCCACATTCAACATTTTCAGAATGAAAATGTTGAACACAGTCAGGCTAGGTAAATAAAAATTACTGGCAAAAATTGGATATTCGATATTATCGGATATCTGATAATATCGAATATCTGATTAGGCTTGTGCTTTGGCCTTTGGCTTGGCCAGGTGTACTGACACCTAGGCCTAGTAAAAATTCAACAAATGGATTAGTGCACTTTTGGACGAGTGAAAAGTTTAATTTTTCACATCGCCACTTTTTGGCATACCATGATCTTGCACATACCCTCTTACATGTGATATTTATGGAATTTACTCCCTCCAAAAGTGTGTATTTATTAAAATTAGGGTCTTCATTTAAATCACATGTTGTAGGAATATAGGGAGGGAAAAAAAAGAATCATTACAAAAATCATGAGGTGGTTAGTCATGAAAATGCATTCCAAGGCTTATAATATGAATTTCTTTTGGCATTATCCTCTAATTTTTAAAGGTATATGCCATAACCCTTGTTTACTCGTATGCCTTGTTATCAATGTCTTCTTAAGGACATTCTTGGGATTTCTTAAAAACTAACTTCTCCAAAACCTAAAATTTTGTTCATGGCCCAATGAATTTAGGTTATTTTCCACTTTGAAAGACCCATATGTGCATTGAAATCCCTGCATATATCTTCATTTTTTTGTTGAAACTTGATGCATAAGATATAATATATTCAAGTGGGTTTAAATATGGACACCTCCTCAAGCTCCGTAGACTCCTCTTTAAGAGAGGAAAGATGAGTGGGTTATTGTGGAACACGAGGATTAGGAGAACTAGAATGTGTAGTGAAGTTGGTCTCATAGCTTGAAGAATCATCACTATATTCTATGTCAAACACAAAGAAGTTCTCTAGAGGCTTAGAGAAACAACCTGGTTTAGTAAAGCACATCATTTTTTCTTTAGAAGGGATCAATGGAAAGATCAACCATGATAGTTGGGGTAGAGTTTAAATCTTTAGGAAGGGGTTCAACTTGTACTTGGGGGAAGGAGTAGAAAAAGAGCAAGAAATACCAAGTGAGAGTAGTTTAGGACTAGTGTGTTGCACAAAAATTGAGGGGTTAAGAGTTTTAGGTCTGGGTTTAACCATAGGAGTGAGGACAAAATTAATTGAAACAAACATAGAATGAACCCCTAGTAAAGGGAGGGCTTCTCAAAACTAACAATCTTTAACATTGATTATATTCAAAGATGTTAATAACCAATAATAAAAGTTAAGATTTATTTGATAATAGAAATGATTAAGGATAGGAAATCAGAAGTCATTAAACCTTATGTACTTTCCTCCAAAGTGACATACCGCATGAGAATATCTAACCATGTCTTATGAAGGTCTTCTCGATTATAACCATTTTGAAGTTGATTCACTTTTCCCCTTTTTTTCAAAAAAGTATGCATTGTCTCCATATAATCTCTTTAGTTTTATTTTTCAAACACCCACTATTAATAGGAATATCAATCACTAATGTAGTAGTCTCCACCAAGACCTTGAAAGAGATGTCATTCACTATCACAGCACCTTTTTTTTTGTAAAAGCTCAAAAATTCCATGGAAAGGGATGGATCAAACACTTCCATGGATAAAATGTAAGGGTGAGTTTACTTTTCTCTAATATCTCCCAAAATTCATTGTCAATATTAATACTTTCATGTTTTTTTGGTTCAACTTGAACCATATTTTCACCCATTTCACATAATAGTAGATGCAATGTAGAATAGCCAAAACCAAGATCGGAGGAGGAAGACAAAGGTAGGTTTTCTAACCATAAGGAATAAAATTAATCAAAATAGAACTCATCTTGAATCTGGTATATGCAGCCAACTTCATAAATGATAGAAAATTAAATTAAAATGTTATATCTTTTTAAATTGTGTAGCCTTTGGATAATATTAGTCAGAAGGGAGGATGTCTCTCCCAAATAATATAATAATTGATTTGTGTGGGTAAGTTTTTAAATATAGATCCAATAACCTTTTGTCTTCTCTAAATAAATGTAGAACCATGTGATTCTAAAAATATGTGATATTAGTGTAGGCCTCACCAATCAAATCTTTAACCTACCAACTAGATTTTTCTTTATTAATAGATAGATTGAGAACATTAATCAAGTCCCCCTCGATATTAATGATTTTCATCCCTTTTCTTTTGGTAATATGGATGCCTTGTTAAGTTACTGCCACCTCTAAAAAATGCAAAGTCTACACACCTTTGTTGATAGCATAAGTAAAAATGAGCCTCCCATCAGGTCACGTAAGACTTGACACCCATTTGCTTGCATAGGCTTCTTGTGCGAAGATTATTCCCATGTTAAATATTACCTTATAAGTAAAAATTTACCATAAAATTATTATAAATCAATAAGAGAACCTAAATATGTTACTAGTGGCCAACAAGTGCATGTTTAAGTAGGTCTACAAGCTAGAAATTCTACTAAAAAGCCTATATGTTAACAACATCAAATTTCCACAATCCATTAGTAATGTAGACAGATTTTTGGATTCGATCGTGTAAGTATTTTTAGCATCAACGTTTCGGATCACACTCTGTGATCCGATGATGGATCACAAAGTGTGATCCGAAACGTTGATGCTAAAAATACTTACACGATCGAATCCAGAAATCTGTCTACATTAGCCTATATGTTTTTTACCTATTCAACTAATAAAACTATTAATATGTGTAACAATTGAGCATCCAATAACACCCTTTGATTCTTTTATTAATTTATACAACTAAAAAGATAGTCCACTACATGGATTATTTTAAATATTATTCTATAGGTCAAAATTACCTTGAGATTGTTATAAATCATTAAAAGAACCTAAATTTCTTATTGATGACCAACACATACATATGTAAATTTTTTTTGTATCTATAAATTCTAATAACAAGACTATGTATTCCACCTTTTCAGCCAATTAAATAATTAATGATTGTGGTGATTGGCCATTTAATAATTTAGATACCTGTATTAATCCATACAACTAAATAGGTAGTCATTCTACGTGGATGATTTTAATAATTAAATATCATCCTCTAGCTCAAAAAATACGGCACAATTGTTATACATTTTAGTAAAAACATCTAAAGATGTTATTGATGGCCAACAAGAACATAGGAAAATATTTACATTGGCTAAATTTCTTACGAAGAAGTCTATATGTGTTCCACCCATACCATTGATAAAGATATTAAATGCATGTACTAATTGTCATCTAATAACATTTTGTGATACTTTTATTAATCAATATAGTCGAAAGATAGTCCCAATTATAAGAGGATCAATTTAAAAATAAATATTATTTTAGAGAAAAAATGTCATAAGATTGTAATAAACGAAGAAACCTAAAAATATACTATTGATGATGAACAAACATATAAGTAAATAGTTATATTAGCCATAAAATTTCACCAAATAGTCTATATGCATTCCATCAAGTCCATCGAAAAATTTATTAATATATGTACCATTTGACAATCCAATAACACCTTCAAATAATTATATTAATTAATATAGTTAAAATGTTTCTCCAACTACATGGATCATTCCAATAATCTATATTATCCCTAGGTCAAAACTTTCCATGACATTTTTAGAATCAATAATGCACCATAAGCTCTTATTGATGGCCAACAAACATATATGAAAATTGTTATATTGGTAATAAAATTCGGCCAACAAGACTATGTACGATCCATCAATAAAGTTATAAATGAATGTACCAATTAGCCATCTAATAAACCTTTAGATATATTTCCTAAACATTTTCTTAAACTATATTATTAAACAAAAATTTTATAGCCTATATACTTAATTAATTAATACAATTGGAAGATAGTGCCACCACGCAGAGACATTTAGGTACTTTTATTAATTAATATAGAACTAAAATGTTAGTCTGACTACATCGATCATTCCAATGATATATATTATCCCTAGGTCAAAATTTACCATGACATTTTTACAATCAATAAGGCACCTTAAGCTCTTATTAATGGCCAACAAACATATATGAATATTGTTATATTGGTAATAAATTCAGCCAACAAGACTGTATATTCCATCAATAAAGCTATGAATATATGTACCAATTGAGCATCTAACAAACTTTTAAATATTTTTCTTAAACATTTGTTCCAAATGAGCCCACTAGGGATCAAGTCTTACTAAGTGCAAGGCTCCAACAACATAAGGGATGAGACTGAGATTGTGCCGATTTGGTGGAATGGATACCCCTCAGTCCTTGACTCTTAGTCGAAGAGTTTTTAGCATATAGGCTTGTGCTACTGTATCGGATAGCAAAAATTCTTCATGGTGACCCTCGTTGGACTAGGTTTCTTACTCCCAGGTCTAAACCTCCATATAAACCTATATTATTAAACAAAAATTCTATAACCTATGTACTTAACTAGTAATTGCACCTTGGTATGCAATAGGTACCTCGAATTAATAATTTGGGTATAATAAACTCTTAATTATTATTTATTACATTGTATTTATCAGATTGTATTTAGTATTAAATGAATAATTTAATATATTAATTTTGTATTTGGGTTGAATATATGTAGATTGTATTTAGTATATGAATAATTTAGTATACTTAAGGAACCTATTAATGTAAAAAATGAATTTATTACTTAAATAGCTAAAATTATACTTAAGGAAATTATTAATGTAAAAAATGAATTTATTATTTAAATGGTTAGAATTATAGCTATTAATGTAAAAAATGAATTTATTATCTAAATAATTAGATTTTAGATCTTATACATAAAATTTGAATAATATTAGTAAATAAAAACTTATTAAGTTAATAGATAAATAAATAAATAAATCTATTTTGTAAAACTTATTTGAATAAAATATTAGTAAAATAATATAATTTATATACATTTTATTTAATATTAAAAGTATTTGAATAATATTATTAAATAATAAAGTTATTAAATTAATAATTAAGTAAATAAATAAATCTATTTTTAAAAAATTATTTGAAAAAATATTAGTTAAAATTTATTTGAATAAAATATTAATAAAATATATACAAATAAATTATTAAAATAAAAATAAAATATTGAAAAAAAAAATTAAAAATTACAATTTTAATTTTGTCGGCCACTTTAAAAATCAAGGCTATTAACTTCGAAATTAAAATAGTAATTTTAACTATTGTTTTGGACTTTCCGGCTCTGCATTAATGTAATGCTCCCTCGTAATGAGCACGGCACGACTGCTTTCACGGCAATGGCATACTCGGATGGATGAAGCGGATTAATCCAGAAATTAACGGCGTAACAGGACAAGAAGGGAATTCTCTGTCCACTGCAGATCCCAACTTTACCAAATTGTTTTTCGATGACAAATCAGAAGATGTGGATAAAGTTCCCCGACCGCGATTTCAACACATCAGCCCGTGATCAAGTGACCAGAACATTTATGTCAGCCGATTAAACATCGATGCCAGGCATTAAAAGCAGAATAAACTTCATCTTACTATTTTCTTCCGTTCATAAGGAAAACGAGGAAAAACAGTTATAAAGTTATTAAGACATGGAAGCAATATTTTCCACAAAAGTCTTAGATTCTATCCAGAAATAAATGAAATGATGTGATCTCTGCAAATTTTCTTATAGATGAGACGTTTTGGCCACCTCCACTGACATTTCCACACATAAACGGTAGTTGAGTGTTGAATAAGTTTAGTGTTTTTTTCTAAGCTGCAACTATCTACACTGTAAAACATTGACACAAATGTTATCTGCGGACGTACATCATGTTAGCGTGTACTTTGCTTAAAGCTGCATTCTCACAAGTACCAAATTGTTTATTTCACTGCTGTTCTCGGCGATTATAAAAATACCCGTCATCACCTTCATACCCGCGGCTGCCGGTTATATTTTCCACATTCTTCCCGTGGGCAAGATGATTTCAATCGTCTTGCACGGTTGAGGTCTAATAATCGCCGTTGATTCCGCTCTGACTGCCTATGGAGGGGCCAAAATGCACCCGTACCATTGCCAGGCTCCACATGGGCATGCATCCATAGGAAGAAAACACTGTGTGTTTACCATTTGAGCATTGCTATATGACAAAAACACTGTGTATTTACCTGGCAATGGTACGGGTGCATTTTGGCCCCACCATAGCCAGTGCCGTGTACTTATGCCCTACCATCTAACACTTAATAAATACAAATTGAAATATAGTCACACCATGCGGAAACCCACGAGTTTTTTCTTTCGAATAGTTTCATACAGCCAGGTATTCGATCTTTAATTTTACTAGTTGATGCAATGCGAAACACGTGAACATGCCTCCCACATAACTCTAGTTGTGGCCTGGTACACCTTGGAAAGCTATTTATACAGTAGCAGTGCTTAAGAAAAACCAGTAATAAATATTCTTTATCAAATTCCCAGGAATCCAGTTGGAGGAGTTAGTCAGGTTGGGGACAAAGGAAAATGAGTTCAATGATTGTATTGAGCACCAAAAATTTATTGTTAGAGAGGAATGTTCAAGCGGGTGACCATAGAATCCTTGGGTGCACGAATTTAGGGAATGGCAAAATACACCACGTTGGCTTTTGTTCTCTCCCTTCTTTGCGCTGCGATTACTCTCCCTTCATTGAATTGCGGAAAGAGCGGTGGCAATCCCAGACTTGTGGAGTTTCCAGATCTAAGAAAGTCGCTTCTAGATCAGCCAGAATTGCTGAAACTGTGAAGCCCAGTACGGAAGAGTGTCTCAAGGATTATGAAATTGTACGTGGCGATGTGGTAGTGCAGAACGTGGGTATTCTCAGCGTCATGGACCAATCATTTCTCAACCCTAAGTTACACTTTGCAAAGGCGTTTGACTTATTTAGGGAGAGAAAAGTTTCTGTTGAGCTTGTGAGCGGAGACCAAGTTGATCCTGGTATTTTCTATATACGAGCACTGCTTTTCAAACCAATCATTTTTTTATTTTAATGAAAAGGGCCATTCTAACGTGATTTGCTCCTTTACGTTCATTAATAATGTTTGTGTTAGTAAATCAACTGAGGTGTATGATCAGGCCAAGTTTTTAAGTTATGTAGGTATAAACGGTAACACTAGCTCATGTGTGATATGTTGTGCGTAGAAACCGGAGAAGAGAAAACGTGTGGTCATGCTGACTTAAAATGGACTCCCGGATTATTTGCGATTGAGACGCGCTGTAGAGTCGAGTTCAAATGGAACTCTACGCTTGGAATTCCCGGTGCGTTGCGCATAAAAAGTATGCATGACAGAGAGTTCTTTCTGAAATCGTTCACCCTATCCATTCCACATCAGGAAGAAGTCCATTTCCAATGCAATTCATGGATTTTCCCTCCTAGTCTTCACTACACTGATCGTGTTTTCTTCGCCAAAAAGGTTTGCGAAATTCAACCATAAGCAAATGATTTAATCTAGGTAATTCATGAACATGGAATTAACATGAAGGTGTTTATCAGAGCTTTCTTCCGGGGGAAACGCCAGTGGGTTTGAAAAGACTGAGGGAATTAGATTTGGAGCAGCTGCGAGGAGACGGAAGCGGAGAAAGGAAGTTGCCTGATCTCATATACGATTATGATGTGTACAACGATCTTGGACACCCCGACGAGCATCCAGAGCCGCCGAGGAAAGTATTCGGTGCATCGCAGGACTTCCCATATCCCCGAAGATGTAGAACTGGTCGCCCACGCATTGAAAAAGGCACGCATATTCAATACATCAATTCGCTTTATATACCATGCTATGAATATAACTTTTGTTGGGCAATCTTTTGCAGCTCCTAAATTCGAGACCTTCACAAGAGCAATATATATTCCCCCGGACGAAAGGCTTCCCAACGCTGACTTTAGCGACTTCGAAGTTCATCTATTCCTGGCAGGAGTTAACTTGGTTTTGGCCAAATTCGCTTATCTCTACTACGGCGTGTTCAAATCCTTCGACCATGTCATCGAGCTTTACGAAAAGGAAACGAAAAGCGCGGATGATTCTGGCAGCCCCCTCCATCAAATTAATAATAGGATCCAACATATCTGGACAGTCATCCGTAACGCGTGGCGTAACATGCATCTCACTAAATTCGTCCGCCCGCAAATTATCGGAGGTATGGTTTGCTCTAGTCTTATTTTTCAATATATAAATCGACGGGCTAAGAAACTGAATTGGACTACTATTCTGTGGAAAAGCTCACGAGGGCGCATGGAAAAGTGACGAGGAATTTGCACGCCAAACGCTTGCGGGCCCGAATCCAATTGTGATTGAACGCCTACAGGTAACCCAAATTCTTAAATCACTCGCGCCCTATTACTGTTCTTTTAAAATCTGAAACAGCACCATTTGCTGTTTTGAGACAGAAATTTCCTCCCTCCGGTACCTTGGATGAAAACGTGTACGGCCCGCAGGAAAGCGCCATCACAGCCCAACACATAGAAAAGAATCTTGAGTCTCTTTCTGTGAAACAAGTAACTTCTCCCTTCGATAGCTTGTTCTTCTTTCATTTGTCTTATAGAAATGTAATGGAAATTTAATGTAAATAATACAGGCTATTGAAGAAAAAAGGTTATTTATTGTGGACTACTATGATGCTTATATGCCCTATGTCGAGCGCATAAATAAGCTTCCGAATGATGCTAAAATATATGCAAGCCGCACACTTTATTTTCTCTCAAAGGAAGGAATCTTAAAGCCAGTGGCCATAGAGTTGTGTTTGCCTGCACCAATTGATGAGAATAAGGATGGGAGACGGGTTTTCACACCAGAAGATGGAGGAGGGTGGTTACTGGCCAAAGCCCACGTTAAAGTGAATGATGCATGTTACCACCAGCTTGTCAGCCATTGGTAAGTACGATGTTACTTCGTATTCATATGCTTCCATTAAACACCCTTGAAACAATTTACATCTCAGTCATAATCAATTTAGCACTTTTCTCTGACTGAATGCAGGCTAAGAACTCATTGTATCATGGAGCCTTTCATTATAGCAACCCACAGACAACTAAGCAAAATGCACCCACTATACAAAGTATTGATCCCCCATTACCTCGGTACCATGGACATCAACCAAGCTGCTCGTCAGCGTTTGATAAATGCATCAGGTATCATTGAAGAAAACTTTGCCCCTGGCAGATATTCTATGGAAATATCCTCTAACGCCTACAAACGGTGGAAATTCAATGAGCAAGGATTGGAAGCTGACCTACTTAAAAGGCAAGTTACACCAATTTCAGTGCTTAATTTAATCAATTTTGGATTATTGGTCATCTTTGATATTTAATAAATAAATTTTGCGAAGCTTGGCACACCCACGGAAAACCTGATGGTAAGTAAGAAAACGATAAACCTACTTTAACTAATTCAACCAAAAGGACTAACAAAAGTGAATCTTACATTTAACATGTACTGTGCAGGGGATTGGCAGTTCGGGATGCAAATGCACCAAATGGTTTGAAGCTTGTGATCGAGCATTACCCATATGCTGTAGATGGCATTGAAATATGGTTTGCTTTAAAAGAATGGATTTCAGACTACATGAAAATTTACTACAAAAATGATGCCTCAGTTAAAGGGGACAAAGAATTGCAGGCTTGGTGGGAGGAAATTGTAGATAAAGGTCATCCTGACCTCAAGAACGATCCGAGTGGATGGAACAAGATGGATTCTTTGGATGAAGCAGTTCAAGTTGTGACAACTATCATCTGGACGGCATCTGCTCACCATGCTGCAGTCAACTTTGGGCAGTACTCGTATGGAGGATACATGCCCAATTTCCCCACCATGAGCAGGCGCCTGATTCCAGATGAAGGAACACGTGAATATGCTGAACTTCTCGAGCACAAAGAGAGATTTTTACTCCAAACTCTGCCTACTAAAAATCAGACCTTGACTGTCATGGCTGTTTTGCAACTTTTGTCAAAGCATGCAAAAAGTGAAGTTTATCTGGGACAGATGCAGGGGTCCACCATTGACGGAGTAAACGATCCACGTGTCGAAGAAGCCTTCAAGAAATTTTCTGGAAGAATGAAAAAGGTTGAGGAAGATATAGTAGATAGGAATGGTAAACAAAACGTTTATAAGAACAGGAATGGACCTGCAGAGGTTCCTTATACCTTACTGTACCCCAGTACTAGTGATGAAACCAGATCCGGTGGTCTCACAGGCCGCGGAGTACCCAATAGCATCTCCATTTAATGGTAGAACGCATTTAATACATTCTGACCCTTCATCTGAGCCAGTACCCCCTCATCAAAATTGCATAGTGGTCAGAATTGGAACTAAATTGGCTATTGAGCTGTATAGCCTTTGTGTGGGTCCTATTAATTGTGGGAAGTTAATCCTAACTATCTCAACTGCACATCCTCTGTATCACATTCATTTCTGCCAACAACTTCTATAAAACTCATTAATCTTCCTTTTGTTACGCGTAGATTTCCAAGGGTGTTTCTCTACAAACCATCCTCTCTTAGATTTCATGTGCAAGGTTGTCTTTGCACTTGCATTTAACGCTATTACATGGGTATCGATGAATGAAGTATAATTCAGAGTAGACAACGCAATGCAAATTGTGTGAAGAAAAAAATTAGGAAATGATGGTCTTCACCCAAAGCCTTTGCAAAGTGCAAGCATTTAATTCTGTAAACTTTCTTTTAAAATCATTTGATGTACGGGGGAGTAGTGGGCAACTACTTATATTTAAAAAAATATATGTAAAAAATGATGAGATATCTTAAAAATTTAGATTAATTTTGAATTAAAAATATTTAACATTTATTAATATTAACAAATTACATGATTCAAGATTTAAAAATCAACATACTAGAAATATGCAAAATACAAATATCAATAAAACATTTATGAAATTTGAAAAATATATAAACAAATTGTATTATCAAATATAAAGAAAATAATAAATATAACACTATATCAAAATAAATATTAATATCTATGTGTATGTAAAATAGCTTCATGAGACATTAGATCAATCACAATATTAATTCAAATACTAAAGATCTAGTCTAATTAACATTCAAAATTGAAAAGATTGAGATCATCTCGTGGATCTCTGACTAGAAAGGCTAAAAGAATGCTCTCGGCTTATTAACAATCCTAAAGTGACAACTCCTAGAATGAGAGTATGCTAATTTGATAAAATGATGAACTAAGATGCAAATTGTATGCTAATTAAGCTAAATTGTCTCATTCTAAATGCTCAAATCTACTCAAATCATGACTAAATTTTGACATTGTGAGGATACTAAATGCAATTATAAATCTCCCTCCAAAGATAGTGGATGCAAATTGACTATAACTATGATGCTTAAAAATTGAAATCTTTTACTCTAATTGTGCATCCTGTTTATAGGATTTTCCAAGGGTAGGAGATTGAGTTTGATAAAAGTTGGGTTTTAACCATGATCAAGTTTATGGTTCAGTTGTGTTTGTTGAGGTGTCTCAAATGAAGGGACAAGATTGATTCATTTAAGATGAAGGGTCAAGATAACAAAGCCTATTAGGAATCCATGTGCACACAATACTCCTCTCCTATTGGTTGAATTGGTTTTTGTCTTGTTATGGTTGGTGAGGAATTTATGGATTTATTAATTCAAACATTTAATTAAATTAGACATGTATTCAAATTTGAAGGTGTTGGATTTAATTATTTGATTGAACTATATAATTAATTGATTAAATCAATTACATAGATATTTGATTTTTACATTTAATTAATCTAAATGGCTTATATTTAATCAATTATTAGCTTTGACTTGCTTTGACCATTTTTCAAGTGTATACAACTTGCATGTGTGTTTCTGGATTTGATGCTAAAAACACACACACAATCAAATCCAGAAACGCACATGAAAATGAAATGGATTGTGGAAATATGATATTATTAATGTATAAAACTTGACATGCACCATAAAGATGATACATTTCTTAAGGAAAAAATAACTTTGGGGTTCATTATGAGTCTTCTAGATTCATTGGAGTTGGAGGTATAAGATGGGAAGAATAGAGTCCTGAATAATTGGCTTGCAAAGATATCTAAATAAATAATAATTTTTCCCATTCCCTCGGAGGGGTTGTTAGGCAAAGTTGGGAAAAATTTGCAAAGTAGCTTGCAAAGCTGTTAAAAACTATTATAAATTTGTAGGCTTGCTCACACAAATACTTGGACTCCAGTACAATAACTATGGACTTGACTTAAGTTTTTTGAGCACTCAAAATCAAATAATATGTAAATATCGCCACCAAAAAATGGACACCCACCAATATTTGATTGATGCATCTTGCAAAAACCTGAATCAACAATCATAATAGATATGCCAACACCGAAATACGATAACCAATCAAAGAAGAAAAACATGATATTTCAATGTCGCAAAAGGTGACTTGCAAAAACAAAATGGAAACACTACCTCTAAAATAAATAAAAATTTGTATTGTTGTGTATTAACAAAGTACCATTTTAATAGAGGATGCATTTAAAGAGGCACTTCCATATCCACCACTTGAACCACCCCCAATGTAATCTCCATCGATCAGTAGACTTGCTTCATCTTTCTTGCAACTGTCATCGCTTCATCTTTCTTGTATCATTCATCTTCCAATGTAATAAAAAAACAATTGCCAATTCAGTAAATGTCAAATTTATTCAAAAAGGCTAAATGTTGACAAATAATTTTTTGCCACTATAGAAATCCTCTCAGCTTAATTAAATTACAAATTAGACCTTTTTGTCAAAAAAAATTAACAATAATAGTTTGAATATTGATGGTAAGAATAATAGCACCACATTTAACCATTACATTATGTTAATATTAATAGATGAATTTTGATCTTCACTACTTTACAAAAATACCATATATCAACAAAAATATTCTACTTATAATTAAACATAATACTTCTATAATTTTTTATTTTTATATTTTATGAAATGTGTATATATTATCATTTAAGGAAATAGTGTTACAAAATGCGTTAAAAAATCACAATAGTAAAATTTTCTATTACTACAATAATGAGAGGTCAAATTAAGAGCATATGCAATGATCTTGTACATAAATATATTTAAGATATATCTATGCTAGTTAAGTTACAAAAACTCTTAAAGTTGTGAAAAATGTGAGATCAACATAATTTTGAGAACTAAAGATTAAGGAGTATTTATTCTCCCAAAATTGTTTTGAACACAATTCTAAACTATTTCTAACACGTGAATAATATAAGACACACATGATAAAAATGCATGGGTAGAAGCAAAAAGTTGGGTGCCAATTCCGCAGAAGTCCGCTGCTTGAAAATTTGTGCCGCTTGAAACGGGTGCCCGTTTTTTAAAAATGGGTGCCCGTTTTAGGCTCGGACATCCGATCCGAAATTCAAAAGCGGGTACCCATTTTTCCAGAAACGGGCACCCGTTTTTTTTTAAAACGGGTACCCGTTTCTAAAATTTTTTTTTTTTTTTTTTTAATTTAAAATATTTTTTTAAACACATTTTTAAATTTATGAAACGGGTGCCCGTTTCTTAAAATATGCACGCAGGAGTTTTCACTCTTCCTCAGATTTTGGTTTGGGATAGGTTTGGTGAGACCAAGCCTATGTCTTAGCCTCCAAAATTTTGGCTAAGGCATTGGAATAAAATTTTTAAGGCTTACCGTAATTTTTTGAAGCCCTTCTGGATCGATTTTTTTGACAAAACAAAAACCCATTAAAAATCTCACTATCACGATTCTAAAAATATAAATTTCATAATAATATGGTTATTTTTACTATTTTTACATTATTTATTAGTTGATAGTGGTACATAAACGTAAAATAGTGAGACTCGCTAAAACTTTAATAACTTTTTAATTTTTAAGTATTTTTAAAAATAAATTATATGTCATCAATCTAGATTCAATTCTTTTGAATTTTAAAAAAAAAAAATTTGAAAAAAAGAAAAATTATATTAAATTATGGTGGTCGTACACGAGAGGTTTGAAAAATAAGCTTTATTGTTAATTAAAAATTAATAAAAAATAATTTACAAAACAAAAAAATAAGAAAAAATATTCTCATCAATATCCTATGTCTTAGGTATCTTCCCTAAAAAGGATTTAAAAAAATTCATTTATTTGTGTCAAAATATGGTGGGCGTACACGGATGTGGTATGGTCCTGAAACAGGCATTTTGAAAAAGTGGTTTTCAAATATGCCTATCAAAATATAATTTATACCATGTGGGTATTAAAATAAATTATATATTTGAAAAGTAGACTCCAAGTACTACAATTTCTATTAGTGAATTTTTCCGAGATTCAATCTCTAAGTGCCTCAAATTTTGAGATCAATTCAGATAAATTTTGAAAAATAGGAAAAACACTTCCACTTTTTGCAAAAAATTGGCACCCAACTTCTTGCAGCCACCCGCATACAATGTCACATTTGATAAACTTGTCAATCAATGCATATAATTAGAAGTCCCATACATGTTGGCCACTTCATAAATATCTCAATATGATATCAAATCATCATATTTCTTATAAATCATCTATGTATAGAATGATGAATGATGTATAAACTTCATAATTAACAAGCACAATAATATATATTAATGAAAATGGTGAAGCTAAAACACTAAAAAACTCTAAGTGCAACATACACCAACATGAACTATGCATCCCATAATACATAGTTAGAGATATAATGCTAATAACAAATAACTCAATTCGTACAAGGATGTTGACATTACATCCTCCTTGACATATACTAAGGCTATTGTTGGAAGCCTATAAAAGATAAGAATAAGGTACTCTAGGCACACAATCCTTCGTAACACAATGGATCTCTCTAGATCAATCCTCTAAACTCTCACCAAGTCATGTCTCTTAAGGCACACAATGTAGAAGTACATCAACTATTGTGCATGGTAACACCTTAGAAAGAACAACACTCTATTCACCATTTGCCACTATAATTAAGGTCAAGTTCTATCTCCATGACCCATTGACTAGAAGAAAAATTAGGTCCTAACGTCGGGGCTACTACTACTAGGGAACTTCATCTAGCTATCTATCAAGCCAATGAAAGGAACACCACATTGTAATTCTAAATTTTGAATGGTCATATAATATGGCACATTGAAGATCAACTTTAATCTTGTAATAAGATAAATGAACGATTCTATATCTCAATTTTTATATATTTTCAAGTTAATTGTATATTATTCTATTTGATTTCATATGTTATTTTTTAAAATAAAAATATTGTCATATGCATTTTTCATAATCTCAAACAAGACAATGCTTTTGATGAAGGTTCTCCCTTCCCCCCCGCCCACTTGTGAATGATGATAATCTAGACCTGCATTTGCATATATCCCTATGGGGGTAAGTGCACAAAGATGGGGGACCAAAAAGGGGGTATTGTGTGTGTGAATTTTGTACCTAGCTGTAGACACAACACTTCATTAAAATATTAGAGGTTAGCAAAAATCAAAATATGCAAATAAGAACAATATAGCTAACCAGGCGATTTACTGCCTTCTAACAGGTGCAAGTATGGTATTCTTAGATTAGACCGAGATCAGTGACAATGCAACACCTAAACGAAGGATTTAAATGATGAAAGCAATAAAATATGAATGCAAATTAATCTATTTTTTAAATATTTTTGATGCAATAAGATGAGAAAAATTGATAATAAATTAATCTAAATGGATTGAAATGATATGCAAATTAAGCTAACAATGATATGAAATATGAAACTAGAATGAATTGAAAACAAGATTGATCTCACAAAATGTTGATTCGCAAGAAGCTTGATGATTCCTCTGATGTCAATTCGCCAAAGTAAGTATGCAAATTCTGTGGATGATTTGTAAAGAGATGAGCCTTGATTTTATAGAAATCCAAGGCTTGAGGGTGCATGGAAAAAGTCATAAATCACTCTTGATGAACTCAAGATGATTTTTGAGTTAACAAGAAATTAGAAATAGATAACTCATAAAATCATGCAAAATCATGCAAGAACAACTTTTTAACTCAAATCAGAAGTTTAGATCAACTTTGAACTCAAAATAGATTTTGAGTTTCGAAAAGATAACAACTTGAATTGATTTTATGATTTAAAGTTTAATTGCTCTTTGAATGTGCACAAATAATCATGAATTAAATAAATAAATAAAGTGATTTATCTTCAACTTAACTGATTTTAAATTTAAAACAATTGATTTATGGGTTAATCAATTATTTTAATCAAAATTTTATTCAAAACTATATTATTAAATATTGACAACTTGGATTTAATCAATTAAATAAATATTTAATCAATTATTCTTAGGAGATTTGATTTATTGTCAAAATGAAATAATATAATTAGGAATAAATATAATTAAATAACTAAGTAGCAGAATTTAATTAAATATTCATCATATTTAATTAATCAAATTTAGGATAAATAGGATTTATCACCAAATAATAATTAAATTAAAGATAATTAGGATAAATAGGAATATTGCTAGGAATATTCCCCAATGCAGAATTTAGGATAATCAATTAAATTTGATAATGTGCAGTTGTGCCTTAGGTTAGGACTTTGATGTCGATTTCATTCGAATTGAAGATGTAGGAGGTTAATGAACCTATAGCCCATTTTTGGGGTATTACAGGTATAAGATGCCACTTTTTTCCTGAAATCAGAAAACTCTGAACTTCAACAAAAAATTGAAGATAGTTAGACTCAAAATTTTAAGATGCAACAAAAACAAGAGTTGTAATACTCTGAATCTAGTTCCTAAACTACTAACTTATTTTGAAAATGGTGAATATTAAGGCCCTCAAAAAGGGGGAGCACAAAAAGTGGTCCTATTTTTTGTGAAAAAAACATAACATAGCGTCTGGTGTGCTCCCCCTCAAATGTTAACTTTTTTTTTGAATTTTTTTAATCACTCTGGTGAGAAGTTAGCTAACACTACGTAGTTTATCCTGGAATTGTTTGGTAATTTTTTTATGAATGTATAATTTTTTATTAATTTACGAAGTGCACACATTTTGAAAACATGAAATTTCTATGTGCTCCCCCTAGAAATCATTTAAAACTAATCGAAAATCAAATTTTTTTTTTAAGTGTGTAGAATGGAGTCTAGTTTCTAAAAATGTAACTTGTTGCAAAATTCAATGAACGAGCCAAAATCTATGCCCAAAATACTACATGTTGGTTTTTTACAAAAAATGGACACACACACAAAAGAAATTAGAGTTGAAAAACTTAACATAATCAGAATTTGAAATAAAATATATGCTTAGATAGCTAACAGAGAGATCTGCAATATCACATCGTCTAATGTTTACATTCTTGAGCCACAAGTAAACCTAACGAGGAGCAAACAAAAAAAGATGTCATTTTTTTGTATGTCTATTGGAAAACATGTCTCAGGCCTATTTCAATTGTCTAAGCCTTTGGGTTGGATCTCCAAGGCAAATCCAAGCCTTAGGATTGGTAAATTTGAATGCATTACAAAGCGCATGAGCCCTATAGGCCGTGCGCCCTATTTAAGACAGATTTAAATAGTGATGTGAGAGAGAGAGACTCTCTCTCTACACCTTCCTATCCTCTATATTTTCCCTTCTTACTGTCTTTCACCCCCTCTCTCTCTCACACATGCACATATGCTCTCTCCCACCTTCCTACCCTCTCTCTCTCTCTCTCTCTCTCTCTCTCTCTCTCTCTATATATATATATATATATATATATATATATGTATATGTATGTATGTATATATATATGTATATGTATGTATGTATATATATGTGTGTGTGTGTGTGTGTATGTATGTATGTATGTATGTATATATATACATATTGTAGACACAAAAAATTGGCAAAAGGTTTAAATCAATAAAAAGGTGCAACAAATCATCAAAATAGCACGAAAAATCAATAAATGAAACAAAAGCAATTCAAATCAAAGGAAAATTTAATTAAATGATTAAATGATTAAATAAAGCTTAAAAAGGGGAAAAACACTACGAAATTGATTAAATTCAATTGATGACATAGTTGTTGAAATGAAAAATCAAAATGAACATCTTACCCTTCATGGCTAAATTTAATTACTTTAATTAATTAATAAATACTAATTTCCCTCAACAAAGCAAAAAAGAGACAAAATGGACACAAATCACTCACTTTTGTTGAAATGGTCTAGCCTTTTGAAACCATTTAAATGATTGTCCCCTCCTTGTCCCCCCATTTATGGACAAAGCAAAGCCAATTGACCTTACCCAAGCATGACCATGGTTATCTCACTCTACCCCCTACCCTTGGGAAAATCTTATATATTGAAGGCATTTAGAAGCATAATTGATCCACTCCATATCTTTGAATTGCAGCAAAGCTCTTGCAATTTGCATCCACATCACTCACTTATCATTTTTCATTGCTAATTAGCTTAAATTGCTTTGATCATAGTAGATTGTTCATCAAATAGAGCTAGAATTTGATAGAATAGATCTAAATTTGCATATCATATAGCTTAATTCTCATCTTTAGAGTGTCACTAGTGAGGATCATAGCTGAGAGCCTCATTTACCACTTTATTTTAGAGATCTATGAGATATTTAGATTAATTGTGCATTATTTAGATTCATTTGCTTTGAATAGTGTAATTGTCTTTTAAATCTTGTTATTTCATGAAGGTGTAAATCACTCACACACAAATAGCACCCACCGTGGGGCTCTAGGCCTCAAATTCATCATTATTTTCACATTTTTGCTAAATTTAGGCTAGAAATTATATATTTTGGCTCGCTGTCTGCAGATCACAGAGAAGAAATCACGCCAACAGATAAAGAGATCTCGCCTTTAGCAAACAAATGTCACCTACGGAGAATAAAATGACGCGCTGAGTCTAGACTTTTACGCGGATTAACCTACAGATTCACGCTACCGGACAGAGAAATAACGCATTATAGAAATAAATCATGCTTTTGGTTATTAAATTATCGCGTTTGTGACAAAGATACCATACATTTGGTCATTTAAATGTCGCGGACATCAAATTGAAAAGTCACTTTCAGGAAGTCATTTTACGTCTGGTGTGAAGGGATTACTCTGCCTTATTGATTTAATTTCTCGCTTTTTTCATTTTAAATCTCGCGTTTGATAAATTAGACGTCGCGGTAATAGCATTAGTTTGTCGCGGTCTTGTAAAGATTTCACACGTGGATAAAATTAGACATCGCTCCTGGTTATTTTAATCTCGCTTGAGCCCCGTAAGGTGACGCTCGTGGTTAAAGTAATCACGCATTTGTGAAATTTAATCTCGCGTACAGTCTGGACAATGTCGTGTGGACTGTACTTTTGTATTTTATCAAATTGTTAAAATGACGACTGAATTTTAACTCTATGTCCATTTTTCTATCTCAGGTACAGGCTCTATCATAGAAAAGTGCTCAAAAAAGGACGTCCTATCAAAGTATACCTTGCTGTTTTAGAGGCTTATAAACTTAAGTATGTTTCCTTGAATTGAGAATTTCATCCTTAAGTTTGTCAATTTTGAAAGTATTATGGTAAAAAGAATCAAAAGCATAATCAACTATATCATTTTAAGCTTTGATTTTGGTTTCCCCTCACTTTGTTTGTATTGTGTAGACTAACTTGCTGGTGGAGGGAGCGTTTCACTAAGGTAAGGGAAGGATTTGGAGAGAAAATGAGAAAATCTACTACTTAAAAATGTGCCTAGCCTTTGCTAGCATCGTTTGAGGTATTTCTCTCATCAAGCTTGCAAACTTCCCTTAAATTGTGGCATTTTCAAAGTTCAAAACATAGTTTAATCATAAAAGGAAAAGAACAAACATTTCAATTCTAAGAACCCCTTTGTCACGGGGTTGAAAAAGAACCAAATTGATTGTGAGTGTTTGGGATAAGGGAAAAGCAATAGGGATATGCTCTTCACTCTTTGAGTGAATCAAATTCCCAAACTTTCTCTACCAAATCTACTTTTCATGCTTTCAAATGAACATGTTTAAAACTTAGTGGGCTCACCTCCTGAGATTGCCTTAAAAGGGCCGGTGAGAGGGACAGCCCAAAGTGGGATACACTTGCTTTTGCCACGAGAATTTGACCCACTATAAAAAAAAAATGCGTGTATCCTTAATGGGGTGCACGATAAAAGGATTTTAGCTCTTTCGAACTTCCTCTAGTAGTCTTAACGGATTGCGCAAAATCATGCTTCGGTGCATGTGGGAAGCCCCTTAACATAATTGGGGGATGAACGGCTAAAATCCATTTTGAACGAAAAAATTACTACATAACAGTAAAATAGCAAAACTACCTATTAGAGCCATGTTTACGAACCAATTATGTGCTAGGTAGATTGCGTGGAAGCTATTCTTGTGTTTCAACCTGTGAAAACATTCAAAAATACACACATTAGAGCATTCTAGGGATATGGTACCAAATTGATGTGTGTGTTGAGATTGTTTTTATATTTTCAAACAAGATATTCCAAAGTTATTGATCAAAACATCATTAAGATTTTAAACCATTTAAAATTGATCAAAAACTTTTACCTTATTCCAAAAACTAGATTATCAAAAGAAGAAGTCAACATACCCTTAAAGTTTGTTCATGCCTGTTCTTACAAGATCACACTCTATAAAGAAAACATTACAAACAAACGGGACCTACAAATGAGAAGAGCTCCCATTTTCGGGGGACACTTTCATTACTTCACGAGTGATTAAAAACCCACTAAGGCAAAGGACACTAACAAGATGTTTAGCAGCACCCTAGGAAATATCGGTCCTAACAACCAAGGAAACAACATGAATGGGGGTATGGGTCCTAACAACAATCAAGAAAATTCTAATAATGGAGGAAGAGATCCTAATTCCCAAGAAGCAAATTCACAAGGCAACAACTTACCTCCTCTTCATAATACAAACCTACCCCCAACTGCGGAAGAAGCCACAGATGAAAAGGCGTTAGAGGCAAGACAATGTCCTTATTTCATAGAACTAATGAAAAAGACCATGCATATGGATAAAGAAAAATACTTCATGGACTTGATACAAACGGGAGTAAAGCTACCTAAAGATTTTGACATAGAACAACTAAAGCCCAAGGAAGTAGAAGACCCTATGGAAGCAATAAGGGAACAATTCAAGGCATTACAAATGGAAATCGACAGTTTGAAACAAAACGGGGCTCCTAAGCCTTTCTCTATTGAAACATTATGTCCTTTTCCATTCGATAAGAGCTTGGTCATGGTGCCTTTTCCCATTAATGTAGCATTTCCTAAGTATGATAAGTATGAAGGAACATCTGACCCACATGATCATCTTCGGGGGTTTTGTGCATTGAGTCTTGAATTCATGCATGATACAACCTATTTAATGAGACTATTCCCAAGAAGCTTGGGAGGAATGGCCATGGATTGGTTTTCAAAACTACCATCTGGCATCAAAACCTTTGAAGAATTAGCTTCTAAATTCGTGACTCATTACTCCTATAACATCAAACATGAGGTCACAATGATAATGTTATGTAACATGAAGCAACAAGATGGAGAAGCCTTCCTCACATTCTTGCAAAGATGGAGGACTGCATTTGCTAGATATCCAAGAAGTGTACCGGAAAAAGAGAAAATGGATATCTTTATTAACGGTTTAAGCAGAGAATTAAATTATAGACTAAGGATGCAATGTCCTAAAACCTTCCAAGATTTGATTGATAATGGAGTTACAATAGAAGAAGTGTTGATTAAGAGTGGAGAGCTGAAATTGTACAAGGAAAATAAGAACAACTCTAACTCCAACAACAACAATACCAACAATAACAACAATCAAAATAAAGGTTGGTACAATAACAATAGTCATTATGCTGCAAAAAATAACAACAAGGGCATTGTTAATGATGGTGTGGTGGAATCTAGCAACTTGAAGGTGATTCCATTTGCCCTTACAAAGACACCTAATCAAGTGAACAATACTAACCAAGCATATAATGCACCTTCCAACAATAACAACAATGCTAACAAGAATAATCAAGGAAACAAGGATCGAAACAGCAAGTATGATAAGTATTTGAAGCCCACTCCTTCAAGACACTTTACACCCTTGGGAGAATCACTTGAAACTGCATTAAAGGCTCTCATGGCTAACAATGTTATTACATTACCTACTATTAAGCCTTATGAACCAGACAACAAGCCGGGCTGGTGGGATGCTAAGAATCATTGTGAATATCATAGAATTCGGGGACACACTACAAATGAATGTCTACAATTAAAAAATGTGGTGCAAGACTTGATAGATAATAACATAATCACTGTTGATGGACCCCAAAATAATGAAGATCATATGGCCTTCACACAACCTTTTTACAAACATGATAAAGGTGAGTCATCAAATGGCAAGAAACAAAGTGCCAATAATCTCAACTTTGTGCCATCATATGATCATATTGTTAATGCTATAATAATTAATGAACAATCTCAAAATGAAGCAACAAATGTCATTACAAGAGGGCAGAATTCTAGAATGACTTTACAAGGGATAGTCCCTCAAAACACCAATATCCCACAATCCAACATTGTGGTCAAACAACCTCCTACAACAGCAAGGCCTTATAGTTTGGTGGATCAATTGCAACATACTCTAGCACAAATCTCAATCTTAGAGTTATTGAAGTTGTCATCGAATCATAAAGAAATTTTGGAAAAAGCTTTAGAAGAGACACATGTTTCTACTACCTTAGGGGAAGAAAAGTTTCAAAATATGGTAGGACATCTCGTGGCTCCTCATTGTCTTTCATTTTCCGATCAAGACGACATGTCTATAACTCATCCTCAAAATTTGCCATTACATATAGAGGTTTTGATCGACAGGCATAGAGTCAAAAGAGCCCTTATTGATGGAGGGGCTGGTCTTAACATCTGCACATTAAGTCTTGTAAAATCCTTAGGTTTATCTGAGTCTTGCATTGACCCTACAAAGAAAATCACCATAAAAGCTTACGATGAAGCTGAAAGAGCTTCTAAAGGCATGATTGTATTGCCCATCCGAGTGGGACCAGTCAAGAAGGAAACCAAGTGTCAAGTGTTGGACATGAAATTAACTTATAACATCTTATTGGGAAGACCATGGATTCATGAGATGCAAGCCGTCCCATCCACATACCACCAATGCATCAAGTTTCCATACATGGGTGAAGAAATCACGGTTGGAGGAGACTCAAATCCATTCCAATATTGTAATGCACTCAAACCCTTGCATGAATTATACATTCCACATAATCGTGAAGGAATTATTCCAAGAATCACCAATGAAGATACACAAAATCCTCTTCAAGCTAGCTCAACTACATCAACTAAGGGCAAGGAAAAAGTGAGCTACGAGGGTCCAAATGTAATGGAAAGTCCATATTTAGCACCTAAATTGGAGACAGTGATCTACAAACCTACGAAAGAGGAAAATGAACAAGCTAAAGAAGATCATTACCAACACATGAGTGAGATGATGAACAAATTTGACAAACAATGCAAGATTAGTTCAAAAGGAGTAGGAGAATATTCAGTTTCTCTATTTTACATGCCCATATCTCCCAAATCACATGGTAAACCATCAAAAGAGCATCTTCCACATAAGTATAATTCTTATTTTGTGAGGGAAGATAGCAAAGCAACATGGGATAACGAAGAAGATGAAGTCCTTCAATGGCTTTATCATGATGAAGATAATACCTCAGACACTCCCATGGAAAGAATTCAGCATGTCAATATACAAACCAAACAATATGGGAAAGGATTTGATATTATACAAAAGATGGGATACAAAGGAAGAGGACCCTTAGGCCAAAGAAATAGAGGGTTATTAGAACCTATTGAACCTATTTGGAGGGCAAGTCATGAAAAACCCGGAGTAGGTTTCAAATACAAAGGAGAAAGTTCAAGTCCAATGCATGATTTTCATCCTCAAATAAATGCATTAGAATCCGAAGGAGATAGTGATGACTCTCGGGATTATGAATGGGATACTTTATCAGAGGAGTCATGTCAAGATAAAGAAGTCATTGCTATACATACTTATGCAAAAATCCCAAAACAAGATGCTCCAATTAATGAAGAACCTCCTATTCAAAGGCCTAATATAGAACAAGCATCTAATAGTGGAGCATGGATAGAAACATTTTGGACACCTTCAGAGGAGGGAAATTCAAACGTTAGTTTTAACCCGCTTGTGGCTTTTCCCACATTGTTTCCCATAGAGGTTGATGAGGATTCAAGCGAAGGGGACTTTGACCCTACTTCCATGGATCATCTTGAGGAAGTGCACATCATAGATCTAAAATATACAATGTATGAACCCTCAAACGAAGTCATGTCCATAAATCCTATTGATGATACCTTACTCAATAATTCCTTAATTTTGATGCACCCGAACCTCATTGATTGGGATCAAACCGAACCAAATGACTTACTTTACTTCCCAAATGACCAAGCAACAAACCAATACCTCAATGCGGTTGAACCCTCTTTCACCAATGAACTCAATGCAGACATAATGAAAACAGAAAGGGTCCAATCTCTTAGTCAAAAGAAAAAAATTAAAAAAAAATTAAAAAATGAGAAGTTTTATTGGTGAAAACCCAACTGTGGCACCATTAGAACCAAAAACAATGAAAATAAAAGACGTTTCTTTTGGTGAAAACCCAACTGTGGCACCAAAGGAAGAGAGATTGGATACTTTGCCCAAACATGAGGAAGAAAGGTCATCTATTCTTATAGAACCAATAGAAAAAGTTAACATTGGTACGGAAGTAGATCCAAAGGTCATACACTTGGCTACATCACTTACATCTCTTGAAAGAGAGGACTTTATCAAATTCTTCCAAGAACAACAAGTGAATTTTGCATGGTCATATGCCGACATGCCCGGACTGGATCCTGATTTCATAATGTACCATTTGAATGTTAGACCCGGAGTTAAACCTGTGAAGCAAAAACTAAGGAAAATGCACCCACATGTGGCTCTCCTAGTCAAGGCAGAATTGGAAAAATTGTTAAAGGTGGGGTTCATAAGAACAATAGCATATGCTGATTGGATCTCTAACATTGTGCTGGTTACTAAGCATGATAAATCTATCCGTGTGTGTATGGATTTCAGAGATTTAAATCTTGCATGTCCCAAAGATGACTTCCCATTGCCAAGCATAGATACCATAGTGGATCTGACAGCAGGTCACGCAATGTACTCATTAATGGATGGATTTAGTGGCTACAATCAAATAAAGATTACTCCCGAAGACCAAGAAAAGATAGCATTTACCTGCCCTTGGGGTACTTTTTGTTGGAATGTCATGCCCTTCGGTCTTAAAAACGCTGGAGCTACATATCAAAGGGCCATGACAACTATTTTCCATGACATGATGCACACTTTCTTAGAAGATTATGTGGACGACATTCTAGCAAAGTCCCACAACAAAGAAGAACATTTACAAATCCTAAGAAAAATATTCATTCGGTTAGAACAATTCAAAGTTAGATTAAACCCAAAGAACTGTGCCTTTGGTGTCCAATTCGGCAAGCTATTGGGTTATATAGTGTCAGCAAAAGGAATTGAAGTTGATCCTGAAAAAGTACAAGCCATTCTAGAGATGGAGATTCCAAGAAACATTAGCCAAATGAGGTCACTACAAGGAAAGATTCAATGAATAAGGAGATTTATATCTCAATTAGTAGAAAAGTGTCACTCCTTCACCAGATTGCTACACAAGGACACTACATTTATGTGGGATGAAGAATGTGATAAGGCCTTCGCTATTTTGAAGACTTATTTGATAAACCCACCTATTCTTATGTCACCTATCAGGGGCAAAGAACTATTGTTATACATATCAGCCACAGAAAGGTCTCTAGGTATATTGTTGGCACAAGAAGATGAGCAAGGAAAAGAAAGGGCAATCTACTATCTTAGTAGAACCTTAATAAAATATGAACTAAATTATTCATTCATGGAAAGAGCATGTCTAGCAGTGGTCTTTGCATCTCAAAAACTAAGATATTATATGTTGATGCATAAGATCAAATTAATTGCCAAGATTGATCCTCTCAAATACTTGCCAAGTAAAACTGCCTTAACAGGTAGAATAGCAAAATGGGTCATGATCCTAAGTGAATTTGACATTGAATATGTTGATAGAAGAGCAATTAAAGGACAAGTGATAGCAGATCACTTAGCAGATAACCCAATGGGGTCTACACAAACCATTCAAATTGAATTTCCAGATGCAACAATTGTCAACATAGAAGCAAAGACATGGAAATTATATTTTGATGGATCTTATACACAAGGAGGTTCTGGAGTAGGTATATTATTGGTTACCCCTCAAGGGTACACCATTCCAAAGTCCTATAAACTCTTATTTCCATGCAACAATAACATAGCGGAATATGAGGCATTAGTCATTTGCATCAAAATGGCTTTGGAATGGAATATTGCAGAATTACAAGTGTATGGGGATTCCCAACTCATAATCAATCAGGTTAATAATGAATACAATACCAAAGATATAAAATTGATGAAATATAAAACCTTGATTGATGGATGGAAGAAGTACTTTACTTTGATCACATTTGAACAAATTCCAAGAGAAAAGAATAGAGCAGCAGATGCCATAGCTACCTTGGCTTCCTTATTACAAAAACCAGATCAAAATGAGAAGTATGAGTTCTTGGTGGAAGAGTTGGTAAAACCGGCATTCAACCTTCCTGACACCCAAATTGTTGCTCTTTTACATGGACATGACTCTCCTTGGTATGGACCCATCTATACTTACCTTAAAGACCAAGTACTCCCCGTAGACCAAACTCGTGCCCAAAAATGTAACTTCATATGCCAAGCCGCCCGTTACCTAATCCTTTCAGACACATTGTATCGTAAGGGTCTTGATGGGACGTTACTTAGATGTTTAGAGGAAGAAGAGTCTAATTTAGCTTTACGCAAGGTCCACGAAGGCATTTGCGGGTCACACTCAAGCGGTCTTAATCTAGCTAAGAAAATCCTTCGTTTAGGGTACTTTTGGACAACATTAGAAAAGGATGCTTGTCAATTTGTGAAGACATGCTGCAAATGTCAATATCACGGTAACATGATACATGCACCGGCTCAAGAACTACACCCATTCATTACACCATGGCCTTTTTATCAATGGGGTTTTGACTTGATTGGAATCATACATCCTCCATCTTCAAACGGACACAAGTATATCATTACATCAACAGAATACTTCACCAAATGGGTGGAAGCAGTTCCATTAACAACAGCAACCGGCAAACAAATTTCAATGTTCATATTGAACCACATAATTTGCCGCCATGGTATTCCACATGCCATTATCACAGATAATGGGAAACAATTCAAAAATCAGGATATTGATGAACTTTGCATGACATTCCACATTACACATCATTCGTCATCCATTTATTATCCACAAGGCAATGGCCAAGCTGAAGCAACGAACAAAAATATCCTCAAGATATTAAAAAGATTAGTTAACAAATCAGGAAGAGATTGGCACGTGCAAATAAATCCCGCACTATGGGCTTACAGAACTAGTATCAGAACACCTACAGGAGCCACCCCATTCTCTTTAGTCTATGGAACCGAAGCAGTTCTACCATTAGAAGTTGAAATCCCATCTCTACGGGTTTCATTAAGAGGATTGATCACTGATGAGGATTATAGGGTTGCCAGACTGCAACAATTGGAAATGTTAGAGGAACACCAGACTCAAGCTTATGAGTATTTAAGAGTTTATCAAAATAGGATTTCACGGAATTACAACAAACACATCAAACCAAGAACTTTTCAAGTAGGAGACTAGGTATTAAGAGAAAATCCCAAAAATCAAGCTGAAAGGGAAAAGAAAGGAAAGTGGGAAGCTAATTGGATAGGCCCATTTGTGATAGTGTCATCCTTTGGAACTGGAACATATAAGTTATCAGATTGTAATGGTGAAGAGTTACAAGAACCCATAAATAGCATTCATTTGAAGAGGTTCTACACCTAAAGCAAATGAAAGAGTATACAGAGTATCAGATGAGAGAGCATCATAATTATTGTACATAGTTGAAAAGGGATCTTGAAAATACAAAAACATTTGAAAATGGAAAATCTAAAAACATTGGAAAGGAAGAAAGATCAAAAACAGTAGAAAATTGAGCATGAAGAAAGCAAAAACATTTGAAAAACTATCTCTTGGTGAAAACCTAGCAATAGGTGCCAAGGTGATAAGGAAAAATACAAAAAAACAAAAAAAAATGAAAAATACAAAAAAAAAATGAAAAACAAAAAAGTGCCTTGGTGAAAACCTAGCAATAGGCACCTCGGTAGCAAAAAAAGAAAAAAAGAAAAAAGCACCCAAAGGTGAAAACTTGGCAACAAGCACTTTTGGTTTCCTTAAGTCATTTCTTTCCTAGTCACATGTGTACATAATGCATCTCATCATCCCATTTGTCCAAACCTTCATTGCATTCGTCATTTATACATAGTCATAATAACATTTTTAGCATCATCCTTTGCATTGCCCAAAGTTGTCAAAACTGATACATCAAACACTTGGGGGCAGCATAAAACAGATCGAAAAGTGGGTACCTCAAAAAGGATTCAAACGAGCAACATTCAGTCACAAGCAGAAAGGGATCAACATTTTCAGAAGAGAGATCAGATTTTTGTAAACCTTTGATTGATATCATTGTTTACTAACCAAGAAGTTGATTACCACAATAAATTCTTGAGCCTAAATTGACTTATTATTCAGGATTAAAAATCAAACATCATTCCATGATCAAAACACTTGGAAATATTATTTGAAGATTAGAAAACAATGCAAAACACCTAGATAGATTCTTTTGAAAAGTTGGTTAAAAATCTATTTACTTACATTAATTCAATTTGTATCAAGTCTTTTTAGCTAATCAATGATGTTTCAACTAGATTGGCAATGATGGAGACATGATATTTTTCTTGACTATGAAGTGAATGTTTGGAGGAAGATTCATTGCCTTATGAGAATTCATCTAAAGACATGGTCATCAAAGCACCATCGAGGATTATCTTATAAAATAATGAGTTAACTTTTGTTTGTTTACTCAACCGGATACCTTGGATATTTATATTCTTCATATCTAAATGCCAAAATCCACTTGCAACATAGAATCCGACAAAATCGGTATTCATACTCTCATGATTATTTCTAATCAGTGATAGTCGTATCGACGAGACCGATGGGAAAGCAAAATGGAGGTTACCATATGAGCAATAAAAAGCGATATTCATATCATCATGTCAGTGGGCAGTGGTGATTGTATCGACTTTCCGGTCCCAAGTGCTCAATGATGAAAATTTATCCTCAAGGCATTTATTTGCTAAAAGCTAGTGACACTTAGCTGCATTGCATTGCATTATCATGGAAGGTTGATTGCATTATCATGTTAGATTAATTGCATGTGCATTTGTTTGTAGTATTTTTCCAAGGGAAAAGGGGGGTCATTCAATTGAAATCTTGATCAATCATAAAATGGGTCATTCAATCAAGAATCAAGGAAAGTCCATAAATCATAAGTGTCCATAATATCAAAGATTCATGAAGTCTGTTTAATCAAAGATACAATGTCATCAAAGTCATACATCCAAGTCCTGATCAATAACTAAAACATGATATAATATTAACAAACTGAAGGAGCTCCATAATCAATCATCTCAATAACATATACTCTAGCTAGGTCAAACCATGACTTAAATCCAAATATCCAAGAAGCTAAGGTCTGTATATATATATATATCATTTACGGAAATGTACATGTTTGACAAATCAAGGGAATCATATCAGTATTCTATATCAGTGAGTCATCTTACGTCAATCAATCCTATCAAAGTATCAAGCAATCACACCCTGTACCATTTGTTCATGTCTCTATGTCCTGAGAACGAAGCAACAGTATCAAATCATATCGGTTTTCACACTGATTGATTTATCCCATATTAGTTTTACTATCCTATCAAATTGACAAATCACATTCATTGGTACCATTATCCTGTTATTATAATCACTTGGTCCACTTAACTACAACAGACCTATCTATCTTGGATATGCAAATTTGTGAGTCATGGCATATCATCAATATTTTTAGAAATGAAAACATATTGGACCAATCAATCAAAATCTTTCAAATCAAGGAATCAATATGTTTTATTTCTGAGGGGGCATCAGAGTATCAAATTGGCATCACATCAAAAACATTTATCAGTGGGGCATATCATATCAAGTTATCATATCATATCAGTATCATATCATATCAGTTTCATATCAGGAGGCAAATTAGTATCATATCAAGTTATCATATCATATCAGGCAGCATATCACTATCAGAGACAGTATCATATCATCGTACCAACTATCAGAGGTATCAAGGAATCACAGAACCAGAATAGAATCAGATCATCAGTACTAAAGGGAATCTTTGAATCGGTGTTCTTCGCACATCGACTCAAAGAGGGGCATTTGTAGACACAAAAAATTGGCAAAAGGCTTAAATCAATAAAAAGGTGCAACAAATCATCAAAATAGCACGAAAAATCAATAAATGGAACAAAGGCAATTCAAATCAAAGGAAAATTCAATTAAATGATTAAATGATTAAATAAAGCTTGAAAAGAGGAAAAACACTACGAAATTGATTAAAATCAATTAATGACATAGTTGTTTAAATGAAAAATCAAAATGAACATCTTACCCTTCATGGCTAAATTTAATTACTTTAATTAATTAATAAATACTAATTTCCCTCAACAAAGCAAAAAGGAGACAAAATGGACACAAATCACTCACTTTTGTTGAAATGGTCCAGCCTTTTGAAACCATTTAAATGATTGTCCCCTCCTTGTTCCCCCATTTATGGACAAAGCAAAGCCAATTGACCTTACCCAAGCATGACCATGGTTATCTCACTCTACCCCCTACCCTTGGGAAAATCTTATATATTGAAGGCATTTAGAAGCATAATTGATCCACTCCATATCTTTGAATTTCAGCAAACTCTTGCAATTTGCATCCACATCACTCACTTATCATTTTTCATTGCTAATTAGCCTAAATTGCTTTGATCATAGTAGATTGTTCATCAAATAGAGCTAGAATTTGATAGAATGGATCTAAATTTGCATATCATATAGCTTAATTCTCATCTTTAGAGTGTCACTAGTGAGGATCATAGCTGAGAGCCTCATTTACCACTTTATTTTAGAGATCCATGAGATATTTAAATTAATTGTGCATTATTTAGATTCGTTTGCTTTGAATAGTGTAATTGTCTTTTAAATCTTGTTATTTCATGAAGGTGTAAATCACACACACACACACACACACATATATATATACATACATACATACATACATACATATATATATATATATATATATATATATATATATATATATATATATATATATATATATATATATATATATATATATATATATATATTATGTATGTATGTATGTATGTATGTATGTGTATATATATATATATATATGTATGTAAGTGTATATATATATATATAGATATATGTATGTGTATATATATATACATATATATATATATATACATACATATATATATATACATACATATATATATACATATATATATATATACATATATATATATACATATATATATATATATATATATATATATATATATATATATATATATATATTCCCTCATTACCCTCTTTCACCCCATCTCTCTCTCTCTCTCTCTTCCTTGTTTTGCATAGGGTGCACGCCCTCTTTAAGATTATGCATAACACTTTTTAGTTTTGCATAGGGTGCACGCACTATAGCATGCTCACGCTATGCAAAACTAAAACAAATGGTCTTCTTTGCTAAGGATCTCATGAAAGAGGCCCACTTTTTATGTATGTTGTCTGAGTTCTGCGTGTTATCCGACAAGTATTCGCTTTTCATGGTGTTGATAGTGACAAAGAAGAATATTTAGATATCAATTTGCACCATCTTTTTGTTTAAAAATCAACATCAAATTGTGAAAGTCAATTATTATCACCAAAATTTATCGATTGAGGTAAGTTTTTTATTTTTTTACTTGTCAAATGTGAATAAAGAGTGTTTTGGTTTATAATTGGTATGATATAGACTTCTTCAATACATAATTTGATATAATTGTAATAAATTTATATTATAATTTGTCATATTGTAAGAGGTTTATATTATAATTTGACCTATTGTTTTACATTTATATTATATTTTTAAAATTGTAATCAATTCATATGTAGAAATCATCATCATGCCAAGGAAATGAGCAAGGAATTTAACATCGGAAGAGCATGAAAGAGACAAAGAGAAGAAAAGGGAAAGAATGAGACAACTTCGTGAACAAAAAAAATTAGATACCATACAAGAAGATTTTTCTTTGGATGAGGAACATGAAACATCAATACAAAGTAAGAGAGAATTGTAATTTGAAACAAAAAGACAACGAATGAGAAACTTGTGTGCAACAAGACAATTGAATTATGAAGATGCGGGGACATCGTCTATGAGTTCCGAAGTTCAAGAGACATCATCATCCAATGTTGGAGGCACACCAATGTATCATGTTGAAGGCACATCATGTTCTACTTTTGAAGGTGTGGGCACACCCTTGTATCATGTTGAAGGCACACCATTGTCTACATCCCAAAGTGGAGGTACACAATTGTATCATGTTGAAGCCACACCATTATCTACATCCCAAGGTGTAGGCACAACATCATCTCATGTTAAAACTTCCCATTCACTCCTATCCACTCATCCTTCACCATTCTTCTACTATATCCTTTCTAGGCATGTCTAGTAGCCCTTCAAACCTTGAAATTAGCAATTCATTCACAATATCCCCAAACAACCTAAAAATGTTTTTACACTTTCAAATACCCTTTTCAAAGTTACTAAGTTGATATCATTCTCATACTTTCGTGACTTGATTGGTGAACACTTCCTTCACCCCCTAACCCTTCAACTAGGCCTAATTAGCCCTTGCCCAAAGAAGCAACTCTATCATCCACTAATCTCCAAACAAGCTTGCCATAAACACCACGTACAAAAAACCTAACCCAAAGTAGTAGAAAACTTGGTAACAACCTTACTTCCTTTAGAAGTAGCATGCCTAGCCAGCTCTCGAGGCAGAACAAACTTGACAGCAGTCTCAATTTCTCTGGAGGAAAGTGTCACGATCTTGTTATATTTCAGCAGAGAAGCAGCCTCACGAGTAATCTTATCAAAAATATCAATCATGAATCTCTCCATGATATCCATGATAGCCTTGGATATTCCCTTGGAGGGATGCACTTGTTTCAACACCTTGTTTATAAACCTCTTGTAACTTTCTACACTTCTCTTCCTCTTCTTCTTATTCTTAGATTTCATGGCTTTGACTGCATAATCCTTTGTGGGCTTGAACATCACTTTCTTTTATTTTCTCTGCTTTGGAGAAGCCTTTACTTCATTCTCTCATTTCATACAATCCGCTTTAACAGTTGTGGAAGCCCTAGAAGCTTTTGGAGCCATGGATTTTATGCTTGTATGAACAACTAACTGGAATGTTTTGCAGGTTAAGTTTCTTAGAATTCTCAAATGCACATGTATGGGATTGGATTGTATTGATATAGTGGCATCCTGGCTTATTTCTTGGTGCCTGAAGATTCTGGTAGTCTTGGTAACTGTCCGGTGTAGTTCGGTTACTTTGCTGGTGATTTCGGTAGAAGACTGGAGTTTCTCGGTCTTGGTGGTGACCCTCAGTTGGAAGTTCTAGTGGATCACGGTTGATGTTGGTCACTCGGTGACTTGGTGTTTTGTTACTCGGTGACTGACAGGGTCTTAGTGTTTATGACTGTTGCTTGGTCACTGAAGTGGCTCGGTCGCTAGAGGACTCGGTCATTGAAGGAAGCTCGGTCATGGAAGGAGACTCGACATTTCTAGTGCTTGGTAATGCATGTGGAGCTCGATGGTTATGTTTTCTCGGTATATTTCCTAGCACTCGGTAGTTTGGATTACCGATGGTTGTTCTTGGTGAATCGGCTTAGCCCACTAGTGTATTTAATCTGGGTCACATTCCTCGAGTTATGGATTGACCGTTGGACATGTGGGGACCTAGATCTAGCATGCTACATTATTCTATGTCGATCTGATGACCATTTGGGGGCCGACATGGAGAATTTAATTATTGTAAGGTTATTTGAGAGCTGACTGATGTTTGGCATTTAATATTTTTTTGTAAGGGTTAATTGTTTCATCCAGCTAACTTGTGGCTTGGATTAGTATTTAAAGGGTGCTTGGGTAATTGTTTAGGGATAGATCAAAGATAGAGAGTAGATCTGGAGGTAGAAGGTAGAAGAGTTAGTAGTTTGCGAGCTTAGGAACAAGAAGATTGCTTGGTGGCTTGCAAGCACAAGTTTAGATCTTTCTTGGAGTGCCTACCAATGTCATGTTGTGTTGAAGACCTGGACTAGCTGAGCAGAAGTGTGTTGGATCCTACATGATCTTGTAGAACTGTTTCTTTCTTTGTATTTGGTCATAACCAGGAAGGCCTTATAGCTTGACACATTGCATGTAATGAGTTAGTTGATGAATAAAGATATCCATTTTCTTTAAGATCTTGTTTGGTGATGTGTGTTATTTCATTGTGCTGGTGTTGGCTGCAAGTTTGGACAATCCTTAATTGGATCCTCCATCCTTGACTGCATCAGGTGGTATCAGAGCTGAGTTGATCTTGTTGGCAAAGAGATTGTGTGTAATCTGAGTTGTAGATCCGTGGCATAGAAGTTGTGAAATCTTGCCCTAGTTGTTCATGCAAGGTGGTAGGTTGCGATCTAACTTGCATACAACTTGGAGATTTTCACAAGGTGGTCGGTGTTGGGTTTGTTGCAGAGGGTTTTTGAAAATCTTTGGAGATGTCTCCGAGAGGATTGAACCCTGGTACGATTGTAGATCTCTGTGATGTGGTGGATATGAATATTTCTGAGAGATTTTCTCGATTGGAAGCGGATTTGTTGAACCGAGTTAAGAACCTTGCGAAGGAAAGTGTTGATGAGCTTTGTAGAGCTTACCAAAGTTGGAGCATGTCAATGCAGAGGAAAGTTGTCTGGCCTGTTAGAAGACTGGTCTGAGAGAGAAGACATGCAGAGGTATGTGAAATTGGTTTTGATGGTCAGTTGGTGGATTCTTCCATGAAACCTGTGGAGAAACTTGTGGTTGTTGTTGAGATACCTGTGATTGCCGACGTTGTTGTTGACCTTGTTGAAGCTAGTGAGGAGATTGGTTTTTATGTTCAGTTGGTTGTGCCTGACATGGAAATTGCAGAGCATCTGGTTGTACTTGATTAGACTGTTGTTGGTGAAGAGTTACCTGTTGCTGAACACCTTTGTAAGCATGGTGTTGTCAAATTGCTTTTGTTCAGTGTTGTGATGCAAATGTTTTTTTCTGGTTGTGGACTTGAGTCACTAGTTGACAGTGATAAGTCTTGTGATGAGATTCTGAGATGGGATTCTTCCTTGATCCTTGGTGATGGGTTGAAGGCTCGGTTTGTTTAGGATGTTGGACATGTTGATTCGTTGAGTTGTAGATTGGTTCTCTTTCCTATGATGGAGTGGAAACCTCTGGTGAAGATGAAGTGGATTTGGTGTTGTTTAGATGCTTCCTTTGGTGAGAAAGTGTGGGACACACTTTTCTTTGTACCCCCGGAGTCTGATGCAGTGTCATCCTGGCTTATTGCTCGATGCATGAAGATTCTGGTAGTCTCGGTAACTATCTGGTAGAGTTCGGTTACTTGGCTAGTGATTTTGGTAGAAGACTGGAGTTTCTCGGTCTTGGTGGTGACCCTCAGTTGGAATTTTTGGTGGATCTCTGATGCAGGAGCATCTTGGGTCTTTGGCAATCTTGCATCAACCAAAAACATTTTATGATTTCTGTACCTGTTTGCTGTAGTTTTCTTTATAATATTTGCATTTGATATTTTCATGGTGTGTGAAGCTTACATCATGTTGGGGACCTATTTAGGAACCTTCTCCTATGAACACATCAAGTTTGGATGGACTATTTCAAAGTTACAACTATTTTCCTTGCCGTCAGAACAGTGTTTTCCTGTAGTTTTGGTGCTGATTGTTCATGTCTGTTCTCTTGATCTATAAGGAATCTTATTTTTCACACTTAAGGTCTTCAAGGGGACCTAAATTAATATCATTCCCCAAGAGATCAGCTTCCAATTCATTATGAGTCAAAAGTTATGGCCTTTTTGGCACAGGACCTATTTTTTGCCAGCTTTCACGTCTGAGCTGTTACTGCAGTTTTGGTGCTGATTGTTCATGTTGGAGACCTTGATCTATAAGGAAATTTATTTTGTGCACTAAAGGACTTAAATTGGACCTAAAGTAATATCATTTCCCAAGAGTGCAAACTCCAATTCATTATGAGTAAAAATTTATTCCTATTTTTCCTCAGGACCTATTTCCTGCCAGTTTTTGGGTGAAACGTGTGGTGTTTCTTCTTGCGATGTTCCATGTGCTCATATGGGACCTTGCGCACTTAAATGAATATTATTGGGTCAAGTTAGGACCTAAATCAAAAGGTGCATCAATTTATATTCATTCTAGCATTAGTTTTGGTTTAAATCTTGAGACTGGACCTATATTGTAATTAAATGCCTGACTAGCCGGCCTGTGGCTTAGCTGGCTATATAAGGGGTCTAGATTGATGTAGTAGATCATCAGGGGGAAAGATATAGGAAGGATTATCAAGATATATCATTGGAAAAAAAGATAGGATGCAAGCTATAATTCTGAATTCATAATTCTCATTGTATAAGGCCGAAACCCGGAAGGCCTCACAATCGGGCATGTTGAAAGAAATAATACAATTCTCTGTTGTTGCTGCCAGTTGATTGTCTCATATCCATTGTGTTTCCATTAATTTCATGTGATATTATATTGCTTCCATTGTGTAACTTTGAGCAAGGGCTTGTTGTGGATTCAAGTGGACTCAATTTTGCTTGATTCTGCTTGTATCTACCCTGCCCCTGTGTCAATCTTGGTTGATGTTGGTCACTTAGTGACTTGGTGTTTTTTTACTCGGTGCTTGGTTACCGATGGGGTCTTAGTGTTTATGACTATTGCTCATTCTCTAAAGTGGCTCGGTCACTGGAGGACTCGGTCACTGAAGAAAGCTTGATCATGGAAGGAGACTTGGCATATCTAGTGCTCGGTAATGTTTGTGGAGCTCGGTGGTTATGTTTGCTTGGTATATTTCCTGGCACTCGGTAGTTTGGATTACTGATGATTGTTCTTGGTGAATTAGCTTGGCTGACTGGTGTATTTAATCTAGGTCACGTACCTCAAGTTATGGATTGACCGTTGGATGTGTGGGGACCTAGATTTGGTGTGGTACATTCTTCTATGTGGATCTGATGACCATTTGGGGGATCTGATGACCATTTGGGGGCCGAAATGGAGAATTTAATTATTGTAAGGTTATTTGAGAGCTGACTTATGTTTGGCATTTAATATTTGTTTGTAAGGGTTAATTTTTTCATCCAGTCAACTTGTGGCTTGGATTAGTATTTAAAGGGTGCTTGGGTAGTTGTTTAGGGACAAATCAAAGATAGAGAGTAGATCTGGAGGTAGAAGGTAGAAAAGTTAGTAGCTTGCAAGCTTAGGAACAAGAAGATTGCTTAGTGGCTTGTGAGCACAAGTTTAGATCTTTCTTAGAGTGCCTACCAGTTTCATGTTGTGTTGCAGACATGGACTAGATGAGGAGAAGCATGTTGGATCCTACATGATCTTGTAGAACTATTTCTTGCTTTGTATTTGGCCATAACCAGGAAGGCCTTACAAACCCAACACATTGCATGTAATCAGTTAGTTGATGAATAAAGATATCCATTTTCTTTCAGATCTTGTTTGGTGTTGTGTGTTATTTCGTTGTGCTGGTGTTGGCTGCAAGTTTGGACAATCCTTAATTGGATCCTCCATCCTTGACTGCATCATGTATACAAGGCTTGATTTAAAGCATTGTTTGTGGGTAATTAAGAGCATACGTACAAGTATTTTTCACCAGCTCCCAATATCTTTTGAAGAGATTGTGGGCTTGTGTGGAATTGAATGTTGTGTACCTTTTATGGATTTTGGTCCTATGTTGTTGCGTTGGGAGGGATGGCATTTAATGCAAGAGAATTTTTGGGCAGATAGTTTTGTATGTGAGATATCAAATTAGTAATTTTTTGAGATTTGAAATGGCTAGGTGTATTTATGAGCAAGTTGGGTCAATGATTTTAGTTGACATGTATTGTAAATAGTGATATATTTGAAATTATTTAATTAATTAGTATTTGTGCTATTTATTTATTTGATGGAGTTTTCATTCATTAAGTCATATGTTAAATTTGTTTAGGACATGAATTGCAACTTCTCCCTCTCTAAAATGAAAGGTTTACATTTTGGTTTATCCAAATTAATACATTTTCTTCCATTACTAGGTTTTATATTCTTCCCTTGTAGTTGTCCTATTCCTTGTTTCACACAGTTTCCCTTTTCAGGTCTAGATGCCTTTGCTGGAAAATTGGTGACAAAATCATTGCAGAAGACTTGTATTTTCTTATTCATACGTGATGGAAGGCTATTATGCACTTGTCCTCCTTTAAAATACTTGTAAGGACTACATTCTTTGACAACGGGGAAAATATGGACTATCATCTACCCGCTCAAAAATGCAGGCATCTCCATCCTCAAGATTATTGGCAATTGAAAAATATCTCCATCCATGAATCAAGGAAGCTTCAGGGAGATCTCCAAGGAATCTTAAATGCCATTCCCTTCTGCTAGGATCCACAAGAGTCACCATTTTTCTTTCTCTTGGTAATTTGAGTTTATCTACAAATGTGTTTGGTGTTATCTACAAAACAAATTTTCACATAAAATAAGGAAAATTACCTTAAGAACCATCTAAACGTTGTTATTAAAAAATACGTAACAAAACACAAAACCCCAAAATATCCTTTAGACAATAATAGATCGGCTTCTTCAACCCCTGTCAAACAGACTTGTAGAGTATAGGAGACTGTAATATAATAGAGATCATTTTCACCTTATTTTCAACGTCTTCTGTTGATTTTATTTTCAACTCAACATATAATTTTATGTCCCTCAAGTGATCAGAACTCGTCGGAATAGCACTTGTGGAAGGATCAAGGCATTTCCTCTGTGACTCAAAATCACTCTGGATCTTCTCAGAATGAAAAATAGAAATATCTTTTTCACAACCATTCTTCCCATATATCTAAACTCTGAAATACATCCCCAAAGCATGGAAGCATCTGTTCCAATTTCTCTGAACGGCTGAGTAAATGCTAGTGGCAACCTCATTCGCCAAGCACAGTCATTCAATCACCATCGATGACTCCGGACTAAAGTGTCCCTCAAGGTCGCTTAAGCATGAAATCAGAAATCTTTGCGGGGTCATATCTTGGAGATCGTGTGAGGTGGCATCGATCCATCAGTTGCTACGCGACCATGTTGCCGGGGCCTACAAAAGCTTGTCTCAGTTTTTGAAGATTCAAGTTCATTTAAATTTGGCAACACATTCTTGGTTGATGTCAGAACTCAAAGTGTTCCTTAGTTCAAACAGCCAATATTGCGTATCCTTCCAACCATCGATCATAGTATCGAACCATCTGTTCCAACAGCTCTAAATGGCTGGGCAAACACTAGTGGCAACCTTGTTCACCACGCACAGTCGCTTGATCACCACCGATGACTCCGGGCTGAAGTGTCCCTCAAGGTTGCTTAAGCATGAAATCAATGATCTTTGCAGGGTCATATCCTAGAGCTCGTATGAGGTAGCATCGATCCATCAGTTGCTCTGGGACAGTGTTGCTATGGCCTACAAAATCCTGTCTCGATTTTTAGATATTCAACTTCGTTTAAATTTGGCAACACATTCTTAGTTGATGTTAGAACTCATAGTGTTCCTCAGTTCAAATGGCCAATGTTCCATTCCTTCCAACTGCTGGTCGTAGCATCGAACCATCTGTTCCAACAGCTCCGAATGGCTAGGTAAACGCTAATGGAAACCTCATTCACCATGCACAGTCGTTCGATCACTGCCGACTCCAGGCCGAAGTGTCCCTCAAGGTCGCTTAAGCATGAAATCAATGATCTTTGCGGGGTCATATCTTGGAGCTCGTGCAAGGTAGCATCAATCCATTAGTTACTATGAGACCATGTTGTCGGGGCCTACAAAAGCCTATCTCAATTTTCAGAGATTCAACTTCGTTTAAATTTGGCAACACATTCTCAGTTGATGTCAAAACTCACAGTGTTCCTTAGTTCAAATGGCCAACATTGCGTATCCTTCCAATTGTCGTCGTAGCATCAAACTGTCTGTTCCAAAAGCTCAGAATGGTCAGGTAAACGCTAGTGGCAACCTCGTTCACCACACACACTCGTTCGATCGCCACCGACGACTCCAGGCTGAAGTTTCCCTCAAGATCCCTTAAGCATGAAATCAATGATCTTTATGGGGTCATATCTCAGAGCTCATGTGAGGTAGCATCGATCTGTTAGTTGCTACGGGACTGTGTTGCCAAGGCCTACAAAAGCTTGTCTCAATTTTTAGAGATTCAACTTCGTTTAAATTTGGCAACACATTCTTGGTCGATGTCAAAACTCACAGTGTTCCTCAGTTCAAACAGCCAACGTTGTGTATCCTTCAAACCGTCATTCATAGCATCAAACCGTCTATTCCAATAGCTTTAAATGGCCGGGTAAATTCTAGGGGAAACCTCGTTTGGCACACACAGTCATTCAAACCCCGTCGATGACTCTGGGCCGAAGTGTCCCTCAAGGTCCCTTAAGCATGAAATCAGTGATCTTTGTGGGGTCATATCTCAAAGCTCATGTGAGGTAGCATCGATCTGTCAGGTGCTATGAGACCATGTTACCGAGGCCTACAATAGCTTGCCTCAATTTTTAGATATTTTAGTTCATTTAAATTTGGCAACACATTCTCAGACGATGTCAAAACTCAAAGTGTTCCTCAGCTCAAATGAACAACATTGCGTATCTTTCAAACCGTCAGTCGTAGCATCAAACCATCTGTTCCAACAGCTCTGAATGATCCGATAAACGCTACGGGCAACCTCATTCAGCACACACAGTCGTTCAAACCCCGTCGATGACTCTGGGCCGAAGTGTCCCTCAAGGTCCCAACAACATGAAATCAGTGATCTTTGCGAGGTCATCACTCAGAGCTCGTGCCAAGTAGCATCGAGTCGTCAAGTGCTATAGGACCGTGTTGTCGAGGTCTACAATAGCCTATCTCAATTTTTAGAGATTCAAGTTTGTTTATATTTGGAAACATATTCTCGGTCGATGTCAAAACTCATAGTGTTCCTCAGTTCAAACAACCAACATTGCGTATCTTTCCAACCGTCGGTTGTAGCATGGAACCGTCTGTTCCAACAGCTCCGAATGGTCAAGTAAACACTAGGAGAACCTCGTTCGGTACACACAGTCATTCAAACCCCGTCGACGTCTCTAGGCCAAAGTGTCCCTCAAGGTCCCTTAAACATGAAATCAACACTCTTTGCGAGGTCATATCTCAGAGCTCGTGTGACGTAGCATCGATCCGTCAGGTGCTACAGCACCATGTTGTCGAGGCCTACAATAGCTTGTCTTAGTTTTTAGAGATTCAAGTTGGTTTAAATTTGGAAACACATTCTCGGTCGATGTTAGAACTCAAAGTGTTCCTCAGTTCAAACGGCCAATGTTGTGTATCTTTCAAACTGTCGGTCATAGCATCAAACCGTTTGTTCCAACAACTCCAAATGGTTGGATAAACGCTAGGGGAAACCTCATTTTACAAACACAATCATTCGAACCCCGTTGACAACACCGAGTTGAAGTGTCCCTCAAGGTCCCAACAGCATGAAATCAGCAATCTTTCTAGGGTCATATCTCGAAGCTCGTGTGAGGTAGCATCGATCCGTCAAGTGCTATGGGACCGTGTTGCCGAGGCCTACAATAGTTTGTCTCAATTTTTAGAGATTCAAGTTCATTTATATTTGGAAACACATTCTTGGTCAATGTCAGAACTCACAGTGTTCCTCAATTCAAATGGCCAACGTTGCATATATTTCCAACTATCAGTCATAGCATGGAACCATCTGTTCCAACAGCTCTGAAAGGTTGAGTAAATGGTAGGGGAAACCTCGTTTGGTACACACGATCATTCGAACCCCGTCGAACTCTGGGCTGAAGTGTCCCTCAAGGTCCCTTAAGCATGAAATCAGTGATCTTTGCGGGGTCATATCTCGAAGCTCATGCAAGGTAGCATCGATTCGTCAGGTGCTACAGGACCGTGTTACCGAGGCCTATAATAGCTTGTCTTGGTTTTTAGATATTCAAGTCCATTTATATTTGGAAACACATTCTTGGTCGATGTCAAAACTCACAGTGTTCCTCAATTCAAACGGCTAGCATTGCGTATCTTTCAAACCGTCGGTCGTAGCATCGAACTGTTTGTTCCAACAACTTTGAATGGTTGGATAAATGCTACTTACAAAATTTTTTGGCACACACAGTTATTCGAATGTCATCGAACACTCTGGGGTGAGAAGTAGGATGAGTGCAAATATGTATTCTAGTGTTTGTCATTAACAATCAGTTAGTTAGGGAACAATTAGAAGTTAGTTTGTAAAAACATAAGGTTGCACATCCACATCCGCCATAGTAATCTTATTAATAAAAGAACTCTTGCCAACATTAGGGTACCCATAGATCAAAATAGGCCTGGTATTGGGGTCAATAGACGACAACCTTGCCATATGTTGCCTCACCTGTTCGAGGTCATGTCTTTATATTGTGACTATCCTGTGGAATAGGGAGCACACCAATGAATATAAATGTTTGATTCCACGTGATCTTGGATAGGTTGTGACATAGAAATATTGCCTTATATTATATTTATACATTTCTCCATTTATTTCATTACTTTTGTTATTATTACAGTCAAGGAATTGACTATTATTGAGGACAGTGATTGGCATTTGTAGCACAGTCAGCAAGTTAAACATACATTGATAAACATACAAGCATAACTATAAGGCATGTGAAATTTACAAAGCATAAGACATCCACATAAATATAAATTAGTATACATCAATACACCAAACACATGAATTGCATACCTAAAACATAAAAAAAAAATATTGGTAGGGCATGAAGCCAAATTTATATGTCCAATAATGCCATACATTGAATATATTCAATACAGTTAAATTGGCTTCCTCAAAGCCAAATGGATGTACAATGTATCACTTATACAATATACAAAAAATATGTCCACTAATGCCATATAGGCATACAATCCATATCCCCAATCTAGTCCATTCCCGCCAAGGGAAGAAAATAAATCCTGAGCTGTCTTCGATCATCGCATTGATGGAGATGCAGTGGATGTTGTAGTCTTCCGAGTGCGCTCACTCGTCCTCTTGTCTAGACTCTTCTATAGCTCGAGCTGATAAAAAAAAAATTAAGCATCAATAACTAATATACATCAAAATTGAATTATACAATGACATAAAATTGAATATTCGCTTACCGCTAGCAAATAGTCACTATGTTCATCCACCAAAGGTGTATGCTGGCGATTTGGAGTAATAAGTCCCTACAACAATGATCAAAATAATAATTAAAATACATACATGAATATCATTATAAAATTCAATAAAAACTATTAAAATAACAATTAAAATTAATTGATCTCTTTCATACCTCAATCATTGCTTCAGAACTAGCTACTGTTGCAGCTACTCCATGATCCAAAGTATCATGGATAGAAGGAGGAGTCTCTGATGTCAATAACTATAAATGAAACAAAAAAAGTATTATGCAGTTATCAAGATTACATATATTTTTTACAACCCTACTAATGAGTAAATGATACCTCCATGAAGGTTCCACCGCATCCTTCGGTGTGCGGTGTCAAAGTCGAAGCTCCAACATTTAACTAGTGCACATGTACATGGAAAATTATAAGATAACCATTCATATAATTAAGAACGTACTATTGACATGTTAATTATAATGCATTATTACATATATACCTATGGACTCAATGGTGATGTCACAAAGCCAGGTGAAAGAATGTGATCATCGTACCTCTGGATTTTGATCATAATTTGTCTAGTAATTTAGTTATTCATTCATTTATTAATTAAATATAATAAAGTAAATCAAATTAACATGCAAATAAAGATACCTCAAGAAAAGTGGCACGATGCCCTTCACTGTCTGTTGTGAACATCGATGGTCCACTAGTGAACGTCTAATGCACGTGCACAATAAGTTATGATACAATTATTCATATAATTACATAATAATCAAATATGTTAATTAAAAAAATTTATTCAATACATACTTGTGGAATTGACGACGATGTGTAGAAGGGGACATGAGGATCATTACCACTTCCACTGCCACCGCCACTGACACTCTTGCCCTGAATTTTGATCATAATCAATAGATACTAAATTAATTAGTTATTCTTTTATAAATGAAATATGATCAAAGCAATTTAATGAACTTGGAAATATTTACCTGTGTGTCAATGCCAAATGTCATATTTAGAAAGCTATCACTCATCATTCTGGGATCATCTTCCTCTCTCTCGCCAATACCAAATGTGCATAAGCATCCACATGACTGAAAAATATGCCCCCTCAAGGATTGACCATGGTCACCCTCAACTAAAGGAGCGGCACACTGAATGAGAGTCTGTGTCAGAGCACTAATCGTGCCTAGTGTGTCTGCCTCTACATGTTCCTTCACAACGGAAGGAATACTAACATGATCCACCTGTGGCTTGCCAATAGGAACCCTAGGTGCGTTAGGGTCACGATGTGCCCCTGATCGATCAAATGATGACCCCCCTCCTCTACCCTGAGAATCTAGATAGTCAAAATAATTTGGCACCTCCTTGAGTACAAACTTGCCACTAATACATTTGGGGGCATTTTGCGACGGCAATTGCGATGACTATGTGTCGCAATAGCGACACCCATAGACGTCGTAGTTTTTTAGTCGCAAATTGTGACGTCTATGGGTAGCCGTCGCAATTGCGACTCCCTCCCGTCGCAATGTTGCTAAGATTTGTTAGAGGCATGGGCGTCGCATGGCTTCGGAGGGCCGTCGCGATTGCAATAGGCCTCCCAAGCAATTGCGACGGGCGCCTGCATCGCATTACGACGGGAGCCCATCGCAATTGCGACGCCCGTGGGTGGATAAAAAAAAAATATTATTTAATACATTGCTAATGAACCACATTAATGCTTTTTTCTTTCAACAAATGAGGACAGTCACTATAAAGACAACATGATAATGTACACTCACTGTAAGGATAGTCACAAATGAGGACATCTCACAGTGACTGTCCCTTGTGTAATTGCCACTTGAATGTATTTCTATTTAGCCACATTAATGCTTTTATTCTTCAACAAATGAGGATAGTCACTCTAAAGACAACATGATAATGTACACTCACAGTGAGTGTACATTATCATGTTGTCTTTACAGTGACTATCCTCATTTGTTGAAGAAGAAAAGCATTAATGTGGCTGAATAGCAATACATTCAAGTGGCAATTACACTAGGGACAGTCACTGTGAGATGTCCTCATTTGTGACTGTCCTTACAGTGAGTGTACATTATCATGTTGTCTTTACAGTGAGTGTACATTATCATGTTGTCTTTATAGTGTCAATATATGCATTATTACTTAAACTGAAGAGTACTCTAAATAATATGTCATTGTGGAGTTCTGATTGCTTCCAATTTGATATACGCTTGTTCTACTTATGTATCCAGCATCATGTAAGAAAAGTTGATGCTTTTAAAATAGATTCATTTAGCCATGAAATGCCTGTGCATGTTACATACAAGATTCCAAGGCCCAAAACTGATTACTCATTATAATTCATGTACAGAATGATAATCAACCACAACGAGGCATGCGTAGGCGCTGCTTAGATTTTGAGGCATCAGAAGCTCATAGAAGAAACTTGACCAATGGCTCATGGAATGCAACAAACTTATTGCCTAAAACAGGAGCATTGGTATTTAGAGAAAATAATGAAACTAATACAATTGCAATACGGTGAAACTAATAATGAAAATAGAGAAAATAATGAAACTAATACAATTGCAATACGGTGGTATTTAGAACAAACAGAGCTTCACAACCATCAAAGAAGAAAAAAGCACATGCATATATCGAGTACTCCTCAATCAGAGAGATAGAGAAGAATTCAAAACATACCCAGACTGAACATGGCCATACCAAGACCAGCATCAGACAATATTCTTATTGACTGCTCTAGGATAGCTGGCATTTCAACTTTCCATCTGCAAAATAGATTATAAAACCATGAAAATATATCAGAGATGTTTGATATTGATACAAAACAACACAGATTCATTTCTTCGTACACCTGTATATCATAAAAATCCTTGCACACTTCGAAAAATTGTATTGCCTTTTACTTACTCAAAAGTAATTTACATAAAGTAGTCATTTGATTAACATGGATCCTAATATTCACAAGTACATGGTCATGTGCTCCATCGTAGCATCTTATAGATTTAGATCTGTTCTCTGAAATAATTCAATGTTTTATTTACAATCCACAAAAGAAATATTTTCCCTCGTCTACTTAATCCTAAACAAAAGGCCATATAGCAATATAGATAGAACTATATAATAGAAACCATAAACAATGGTAACCTTAGCAGCAGCAAGAAATTGTTGCAAAAACTTTACCTTATCATACCCAGATTGTTGCTTTGCCTGGTGGAGGGAAATTTGATCAGTAAAATTGACATAGAGTATGCTGTCTCCATTGTCATGCTGGATAACAAAACACCAACTTTAATGGGCATGTACTGTCCCTTATGTAATTGCCACTTGAATGCATTGCTATTGAACCACATTAATGCTTTTTTCCTTCAACAAATGAGGACAGTCACTGTAAAGACAACATGATAATGTACACTCACTGTAAGGATAGTCACAAATGAGGAAATCTCAGAGTGATTATCCCTTGTGTAATTGCCACTTGAATACATTGCTATTGAACCACATTAATGCTTTTTTCCTTCAACAAATGAGGACAGTCACTGTAAAGACAACATGATAATGTACTCACTGTAAGGATAGTCACAAATGAGGAAATCTCAGAGTGACTATCCCTTGTGTAATTGTCGCTTGAATACATTGCTAATAAACCACATTAATGCTTTTTTCCTTCAACAAATGAGGACAGTCACTATAAAGACAACATGATAATGTACACTCACTGTAAGGATAGTCACAAATGAGGACATCTCACAGTGACTGTCCCTTGTGTAATTGCCACTTGAATGTATTGCTATTCAGCCACATTAATGCTTTTCTTCTTCAACAAATGAGGATAGTCACTCTAAAGACAACATGATAATGTACACGGGCTGTAAGTGTACATTATCATGTTGTCTTTACAGTGACTGTCCTCCTTCAAGTGGCAATTACACAAGGGACAGTCACTGTAAAGACAACATGATAATGTAGAGAAACGTTGTCATTTGTATTTTCAACAGTGCCGAGAGAGATTCCCTCCGCGAAATCATAGCTACAATTTCTGAGTACGTTGGGTTTATTTTTCTTTTGTCATTATTATGTAATCTGGTATTCAGCTGTTACAGAGCTAAAATACCCAGAAATGAGGACATATCTGTGTTGAATTTATTGTTAGCGGCTTTGGTTATTTAGAAGTTTAAGCTTATTTGTTCATCTTTCAAGCACAAACGTTTTGTGGACCGTAACATCTTCATTGTTTCGGGTATGCAATGAAACAGCCCTAACTTGCAACTACCTTCACGGTACTTGTGTACATTATCATGTTGTCTTTACAGTGACTGTCCTCATTCAAGTGGCAATTACACAAGGGACAGTCACTGTGAGATGTCCTCATTTGTGACAAGGACAGTCACACATGAGGACATCTCACAGTGACTGTCCCTTGTGTAATTGCCACTTGAATGTATTGCTATTCAACCACATTTATGGGCCCGTTTGGACCATAGCACACAGTAGCATCTACAGAGAAGAATATCCCAGGTGTAACAAGTTGTAAGAATATACCAACAGTTTTAAGAAGTTCCCTAGCACATAGTAGCATCTACAGAGAAGAATATACAACATGAGGGCAGCCACTGTAAAGACAACATGATAATGTACACTCATTGTATGTGTACATTATCATGTTGTCTTTATAGTGACTGTCCTCATTCAAGTGGAAATTACACAAGGGACAGTCACTGTGAGATGTCCTCATTTGTGACAAGGACAGTCACACATGAGGACATCTCACAGTGACTATCCCTTGTGTAATTTCCACTTGAATGTATTTCTATTCAACCACATTTATGGGCCCGTTTGGACCGTGGCACATAGTAGCATCTACAGAGAAGAATATCCCAGGTGTAACAAGTTGTAAGAATATACCAACAATTCTAAGAAGTTCCCTAGCACATAGTAGCATCTACAAAGAAGAATATGGGTCAACGAGGTTGACTTCAAAGCCATGCAATCTAATGGTAATAGTAATATCATAATTTGACATACTATCAGAAATACTTCCTAAATAGACTATTCAATCTTATAAGAGATGGATTCATGAGAACTATTATTTATGAAATATGAGTCAATGACTTTAATTAAAAAAATTACACAATCTAATTCTTGTAAAAATATCAAAATTTGACACATTGAAAATACCTTCCAAAAGTATCGTTAATTGATTAATATGAATCACTACTCATGAAATATAATTTTATAAACCTAATCTAAAAACTACACAATAAAAATCTTAATAGCAATATTGTAAGAAACTATTCCCAAAAGCAAGCCTAACAAAATTTGATGAAAATAATTTTTGTTTCACTCAACTTTGACATTCACAACTTCCTCTTTTATTATAATAAGAAAAAAAATGTCTTTTTAGATATACCTCATGAACCATACTCGAATAATCTATCATTTTTCTTCTCAAAAACATATTTGCAGAGCCTGCTTCTTTTACTTGTTTGTACTTTTATCTCTTTGATGGAAAGGGTTCCTTCAGGACACATTTTTCCAAGTTCACTGCTTGAGATATTTGAGGAGGGTTCCCCTGCTTGAGTATCCATCCAACCCATATTCGAGTAGTTCTACAATTGCACAGTCTAAATTAATAATACTGACAATTGAATGACGAATGATGATACATAGAATTGATATAAACTAATCCTAAAAACACTAAAACATTATTAATATATTTATATTTCATAAATAAAATTGATATAAAAGATCTGGAAAGATACATTAAAAAATAGAAAAACAGTAATTTATAATAGAAGGAAACTTAAATTGCTATTTAAAAAAAAAACAAGAGTCTTAAATCTTATCATTTTGTTTCATTATCATCCATAAGTACACACCTCTAGCATAATAATTATATTTTACCACCCATAAAATGAAAAAAAGATTTTCACAAGAGAAATTGAAGCTAGATTATAAAAATGAACCATCTTATTGGAAACTGGAACTGTTATCATACCCAAAAGGACTACAAAATTTCACCTTATCATACCCAGATTGTTGCTTTGCCTGGCGGAGGGAAATTTGATCAATAAAATTGACACAGAGTATGTTGTCTCCATTGTCATGCTGGATAAAAAAACACCAACTTTAATGGGCATGTATTGTCCCTTGTGTAATTGCCACTTGAATGCATTGCTATTTGATGCAGGGGCATCCCTAATGCAAGCCAAAGACACCATGATTGAAGGAAGGTGCCATGAAGCCAAGGAGTCAAATCCTATCAATTGGAACATAAGATTTTCACCTTGGAGCTTTGAAGGATTGACTGGTGAAAGGTCCTTTTGATTGACAAATCAGAGTCTTTTTGAATGACAATAAATTAGAATAGGAGTTTTAGATGTTTTCTTGGTTTGTAATAAATATTAAGGATTGATTTTATCTCCTTATAAACATCCACTTGTTGGACACAAGACCCCTTGGTGACTTATAAACCTTGGGCATCTTTTGAGTCCTTGGATGAAATGAGCATAGTAAGTGTTTATTAGGTGTCTTTTAGATGTTGTTAAGAAGTTTGAAGGTCCAAAATAACTTTAATAAGGTTCCTAAAGTTTCACAACACATTTTTAACCTTCTCGGCAAAGTTGTTTGCAAAGTTGTAATGCAACTTTAAAAGTTGCTTAGCAAAGTTGACATTTGTTGGATAAACTGTTCTAACCACCTAGATGGTTGAACCAACATTTGGAGAGCCTATTTTAGGCTTCAAATGGTCGAAGACAGACAGAGAACCAGTATTGTAATCATTTTGCTTTCATAAAAAATAAAAATAACCCTGTTTTAGTGCATTTCTGGTGAAAAATGAACTCTGTACGGCTGTACGGATGGTGGTTGGATGATAAAATTTGCCTGGAAGTTGTAATAGTGACATCTGATGCTTTGGAAGTTGGTTTGATTGATTCTCTTTGTTTTATATCTAAGTTATTTCAAATTTTCTGTGCATTGTTTACAAACCCTCATTTTCAGGGTTTGACTGATGTAAAGACCTTAACTCACGTTTCAACCATTGGAATTCCTTATTCCTTGGTGGAATGAGATTTAAGGATGTATATCTGTATATTCTAAAAGCCCTGAGGTAGGGGGTTGCATCTGCATTTGTTGAGAGCGAGCCCTAGATCAAAAACTACCATGTTTTTGGCTGGGAAGATGGTAATCAGAATAAAATCAGAAGCTTGCATCGTATTGAGGACTTGAAAACTTGTGCATTCTTGTTTATCTAGATCAGGAGAACACTCCAAAACTCTGATCTTGGTTTCATACACCCATTTTCAATGCTTTGTTTTGGAACCCACACCTAAAAGCATGCATTAGGTCTGCGGACTCAATGAAGACATTGATATGCTGGAGTGGAGTCAGGGTCTGGGAGTTGGTGGTCTGTTAGAAATCCAAAAAGGGTACTCAGAAAACATATAACTTCTTAGAGTCCTTTGGCAAGTTGCAGAGTTATGGCTGCAGAGCAGGTTTGGGAGACCTACTAGGGTCACTAGGTCAGTTTGTTATTTTGATGTCTTGGGTTGTTTAGATCACAACCAATGCATGATTCTTGTTATTTAGATGATATCTAAGGGGTTTCTAAGTTTTGCTGCAGGAAGTAAGATCTAGAACCTTAAAAGTCTCTTTTGATAGAAAATTAGGGAACTTGTCCCTAAAAGGAAATTTGTTATTGAATGGGATTGAGTCCATAAGTTGTTGTGTGATCCTTGAAACCTTCAAATTCATTACTTTGTAGAGTTTAAACATTAACCTATAGAAATCAGAGCCTAATTGATTGGTTGAGTCATTTTGGTGTCTTGAAGTGGGTTGGGACATAGATCCAAGTTTCTTGCTGACTACTCTGCATCACTATTGAACCACATTAATGCTTTTTTCCTTCAACAAATGAGGACAGTCACTGTAAAGACAACATGATAATGTACACTCACTGTAAGGATAGTCACAAATGAGGAAATCTCAGAGTGATTATCCCTTGTGTAATTGCCACTTGAATACATTGCTATTGAACAACATTAATGCTTTTTTCCTTCAAGTGGCAATTACACAAGGGATAGTCACTGTGAGATGTCCTCATTTGTGACAAGGATAGTCACACATGAGGACATCTCACAGTGACTGTCCCTTGTGTAATTGCCACTTGAATGTATTGCTATTCAACCACATTTATGGGCCTGTTTGGACCACGGCACACAATAGCATCTACAGAGAAGAATATCCCAGGTGTAACAAGTTGTAAGAATATACCAACAATTCTAAGAAGTTCCCTAGCACATAGTAGCATCTACAGAGAAGAATATACAACATGAGGGCAGCCACTGTAAAGACAACATGATAATGTACACTCATTGTATGTGTACATTATCATGTTGTCTTTACAGTGACTGTCCTCATTCAAGTGGCAATTACAGAAGGGACAGTCATTGTGAGATGTCCTCATTTGTGACAAGGATAGTCACACATGAGGACATCTCACAGTGATCGATTGTCCCTTGTGTAATTGCCACTTGAATGTATTGCTATTGAACCACATTAATGCTTTTCTTCTTCAACAAATGAGGACAGTCACTCTAAAGACAACATGATAATGTACACTCACTGTAAGGACAGTCACAAATGAGGACATCTCACAGTGACTGTCCCTTGTGTGATTGCCACTTGAATGTATTGCTATTCAGCCACATTAATGCTTTTCTTCTTCAACAAATGAGGATAGTCACTCTAAAGACAACATGATAATGTACACTCACTGTAAGTGTACATTATCATGTTGTCTTTACAGTGACTGTCCTCCTTCAAGTGGCAATTACACAAGGGATTTGTGTTTTCATTTGTGTTTTCAACAGCGCCGTAACCCTTCGCGAAATCACATCGGGATATAAGGGCAAAACAAACAAGAACGTTGTCATTTGTATTTTCAACAGCGCCGAGAGAGATAAACAAACTTAAAACTCAGACTTAAGAAAGATGAAGGCAATGCTTCAAAAGGTCGATGCCCTAAACATGGGAAAACACAATACCACCATTAAACAATGTCCTTATCACCGTATCAATGCTGCCAGCTCCGTACCAGTATGCTAACTGCTCACTTTCATCCTGTGATAAAGGTAACTTCATTAATCATACTTAAAATGGTAGCATATGAACTAAAGCTGATGAACATTTATAAACTAAAAGTTTAAAACTACAGATTACAAATGTAGTAGTTTCATACGAAAAGAACTTGATGTCTGAAATTTACCATTAGAAGTATCCAAAGGAATACCACAGTACTGTTGAACTTGGAGAATCAGAGATGATCTACACAGCAAGGTTCAACAGCTGTAAGGACTGTTACACCATCTTTAGCTTTTGAATACATTTTCTCCTTGGCTTCTGGTGGATCCTCAAAGACCCCCAATGACGTTTTCCCTATAATTATCAATTGTCTGTTAGTATGAGATATTAATAAATAAGCATTAATCACAATATTAGGCAAACAATGTTCTTGATGTCTGAATCTAAATCACAGAAAGCTCTAATAAAGCAGTTCTCAGTTTCACATTAAACCAAGTTTCAATTTCAAATGGTTATAATAATTTTTGCAAGTTATAAGTAGCTGGTTACAGTATATGACATAAAAAGAAAAAAATCATTTCTATTCTTTTCTTCTTTTTCTCTTTCAACGAAGCTTTTGCACCACACAAATGCATACCAAGAATTTCTCAGGAGGTTTCAAGACCATTGCATACCAAACTTCTTCTCTGTAGATGCTACTTTGTGTCGTGCTCCAAACGGGCCCATAAATGTGGTTGAATAACAATACATTCAAGTGGAAATTACACAAGGGACAGTCACTGTGAGATGTCCTCATGTGTGACTGTCCTTGTCACAAATGAGGACATCTCACAGTGACTGTCCCTTGTGTAATTGCCACTTGAATGAGGACAGTCACTGTAAAGACAACATGATAATGTACACAAGTACCGTGAAGGTAGTCGCAAGTTAGGGCTGTTTCATTGCATACCCGAAACAATGAAGACGTTACGGTCCACAAAACGTTTGTGCTTGAAAGATGAACAAATAAAATTAAACTTCTAAATAACCAAAGCCGCTAACAATAAATTCAACACAGATATGTCCTCATTTCTGGGTATTTTAGCTCTCTAACAGCTGAATACCAGATTACATAATAATGACAAAAGAAAAATAAACCCAACGTACTCAAAAATTGTAGCTGTGATTTTGCGGATGGAATCTCTCTCGGCGCTGTTGAAAATACAAATGACAACGTTTCTCTACATTATCATGTTGTCTTTACAGTGACTGTCCCTTGTGTAATTGCCACTTGAAGGAGGACAGTCACTGTAAAGACAACATGATAATGTACACTTACAGTGAGTGTACATTATCATGTTGTCTTTAGAGTGACTATCCTCATTTGTTGAAGAAGAAAAGCATTAATGTGGCTGAATAGCAATACATTCAAGTGGCAATTACACAAGGGACAGTCACTATGAGATGTCCTCATTTGTGACTGTCCTTACAATGAGTGTACATTATCATGTTGTCTTTAGAGTGACTGTCCTCATTTGTTGAAGAAGAAAAGCATTAATGTGGTTCAATAGCAATACATTCAAGTGGCAATTACACAAGGGACAATCACTGTGAGATGTCCTCATGTGTGACTATCCTTGTCACAAATGAGGACATCTCACAATGACTGTCCCTTGTGTAATTCAAGCGGCAATTACACAAGGGACAGTCACTGTGAGATGTCCTCATTTGTGACTGTCCTTACAGTGAGTGTACATTATCATGTTGTCTTTAGAGTGACTGTCCTCATTTGTTGAAGAAGAAAAGCATTAATGTGGTTCAATAGCAATACATTCAAGTGGCAATTACACAAGGGACAATGTCATGAGCCATGACATATTGAACTTAGTATAATAATAAAATGATTAGATGATATATAATAATCTATTATTAACGGTATATAACAATAATATATAATTATTATCAACAGATAATAATAATATATAGTTAGCATAATAAGTAATATGTTAATTAAATAATATTAAAATATTAATAAGTAATATAATTATGATTATAATTATAATATAAATTAATAATAAATAATTATTAATAAATTATATATATTATATTATAATAATATATTAAGTAATAATATTAAATCAATTATTGATATAATAATTTTAATAAACCTCTCAATATAAAACAATATGTTATCACTATAATAATATTTATTATAATATTATTAATATTACTAACATCATTAATTATAATATTTAATAATAACAATAACATTAATAATAATAATAATAATAATAACGTTTAAAGCAATATCGAATATCTGTAATCGATATACATCTACGTTAAACATCTGCATTATCTATCACAATGAGGAATGAAGAAGTGATACAACAATCACTAGTCATTACACATCGATACCATGAGAGGATGATTAATGAACCGAATACTATGAAGTCAAGATCAACATGATATGAATAAGGGATAGGTCGCTATGTGTTTCAGAAGATGTATTGATAAGCAAGAAGGATAACCATTCATATATTATAAATAATCATTAATTGCACAAGTTTAGACAATGACATATCCGATAAAGCAATATCAAACATGAAGACCCCCTAGCAAATATGCACCATCACTTCCTATGTTATCATGACAATAACAGAAACTAGATTGAATTCTACTATCTATATCAATAGACACCACATAGGAGGATATCGACTAAAGGATTGAAAGATTATCGATTGTCTGAGATAAACCACATCTTGTAGAAACACAAAAGCATCAGTGATTATATCACAAGCTATCGATGAATGAGGCATCAGTCGCGGATAATAAGTACAATGTATCCTTAAGTATTAACAGGAATGGAAGTCAATTTGAAGATCAAACTCCATTACCAGCAATCAACCAATAAATGGACAATTATCAGAAAATGATATCGACTTATATCAAAGTAGAAAGATTGGATATAATCATAACAATATGGGATAAGGCAAGAGTTAATATCGATTGACTAAATACTAATGATAGTTAGACCAAACTAATACAAACACAGTGGATGTTAACTACTGGTTGCACTACCAATTAGGGAAGATTACCTTCATAAAAAGATTTGATATTGAGTCAATCTGGGAGTTATCTATGATCAGAAAATAATGAAATAATATTATGCGAACTGTTGGATTATGGAAAGGTGTGATTAACAAAGGGACATGGAGGAAGAAACAAGACACGTCTCATTCATAGCATCTCTTCATTTGTTAAAGACAATATAAGAATTCATTCTCGTCAGTCACTCAAGGCATCATTGGAACTTTATTTACTTATCCATATTTGGATATACTCAATAGAGCATCTGCCTTTGGCAGTTTGGTTTCAAGTTTATCATTGCAGATCAGAGACAGCACCATGATTGCACAGATAGAAAGGATAGTCAGAAACAACATCAATATTTGAAGTTGCAAGCATATAATTCAGAATCTAAAATAGCAACATATCACTCATAGCGATATTACACATTTGCATAATTACATCATCATATCAGACATAGCAAATACATTGCTGCAAGCAATACTTATTGATTGTATATCGATATTGTTTATATTAGACATAGCATCATTATACTATCACTATAAGTGATAGGAAACATCATATTCATAGCATATTTCATATCATTATATCCGACAGTGCTATTAAACATATTGGTATCAATATCATCTTGCACACATATTGTGATTGAATCTAAAATAGCGGTTGATATCTTAAGTAACCTCCATTACTTAGTTTAATTGTAAGTATCTGATAGAGTAAGTCTGAGAAGTGGAGTAATTGTTCCTGTTTTCCAAGTTAGCCAAAAAGGGGACATTACAGACAATCACTGTGAGATGTCCTCATGTGTGACTGTCCTTGTCACAAATGAGGACATCTCACAATGACTGTCCCTTGTGTAATTCAAGCAGAAATTACACAAGGGACAGTCACTGTGAGATGTCCTCATTTGTGACTGTCCTTACAGTGAGTGTACATTATCATGTTGTCTTTAGAGTGACTATCCTCATTTGTTGAAGAAGAAAAGCATTAATGTGGTTCAATAGCAATACATTCAAGTGGCAATTACACAAGGGACAATCACTGTGAGATGTCCTCATGTGTGACTATCCTTGTCACAAATGAGGACATCTCACAATGACTGTCCCTTGTGTAATTCAAGCGGCAATTACACAAGGGACAGTCACTATGAGATGTCCTCATTTGTGACTGTCCTTACAGTGAGTGTACATTATCATGTTGTCTTTAGAGTGACTGTCCTCATTTGTTGAAGAAGAAAAGAATTAATGTGGTTCAATAGCAATACATTCAAGTGGCAATTACACAAGGGACAATCACTGTGAGATGTCCTCATGTGTGACTGTCCTTGTCACAAATGAGGACATCTCACAATGACTGTCCCTTGTGTAATTCAAGCGGCAATTACACAAGGGACAGTCACTGTGAGATGTCCTCATTTGTGACTGTCCTTACAGTGAGTGTACATTATCATGTTGTCTTTAGACTGACTGTCCTCATTTGTTGAAGAAGAAAAGCATTAATGTGGTTCAATAGCAATACATTCAAGCGACAATTACACAAGGGACAGTCACTGTGAGATGTCCTCATTTGTGACTGTCCTTACAGTGAGTGTACATTATCATGTTGTCTTTAGAGTGACTGTCCTCATTTGTTGAAGAAGAAAAGCATTAATGTGGTTCAATAGCAATACATTCAAGTGGCAATTACACAAGGGACAATCGATCACTGTGAGATGTCCTCATGTGTGACCTTTGTGAAGGCAAGTGCCAATTTGTACCCAAGTTACCAATATTGTGGCAAAAGTGGGAATGAAGCATTTAAGGGTCAAATTGGGCAAAGAAGTGTAGAAGTGGCCTATGTGAGGTCTAAATAGCATAACTAAGTCATGGTTAGGGTCTTATGGTGTTTGAACAATAAGTTTTGAACCAAAATCCCAAAGGTTGTAACAAGTTGTTAATGTTGTCATTCACAACATTGACAACATTTGTGCAAGGGAGCATTTTCGAGTAAGATGGTTATGTAACTATATGAAACCATTTAATTAGGCATCAGATCAACTATAAGAGGCCTCCATTGATCTGTGCAAAAGGTTGGGGGGAAAAACATTTGGAATTAAGAAGATTTGTAGAGTAACACGGTTTTAGTGAATTCTTGAGTTTTTTTGTTTCTTTGTTGTCAGTTGATTAATGGATTAGATAGCTCGCAGTATCTATTGGAAAAGTTAGTACAAGTTGTTTTGTTATTCTGTGTTGTGTTTTTTTTTGAGTTTTGGAGAATTCCAACTAGTTTGTTAATTCTTTTGTTAAGTACCCTATCGTTGGTTTGAACTAGGCAGGTTGAACAAATGGAGTCTTAGCTCATCATTCCATTGTCAATTTTGTACTGGCTCTTGGAATGGGTGAGGAGACTCCATGTACTATATGTTTGGAAGGAGGGGCCCTGGGAAGCTCATTTTCTATGTTTGCAATGATGTCCTAGGTGAGTCAGTTGAGCACAATTAGGGATGACAAATCATTACAAGAAGATTACAACAAGTTGAATGCATTGGTTGCTTCAACTAAAATCTCATGGAGAGGTAGACACACATCTAAAGAAGCCCCAAGTCAAATTAGAAGATTGGGTGAGTTTCTTTGGTTGCTAAGAAAACAAACTCTTAGTCAGACTATCCAAGTTGTGTCAAAATACTTGTTTTCAGGCATGGCTGTAGGAGTTGGTTTACAAAAAATCTAGGAGGAGAAGACCTTAGATATCTTGGAGTTCTCAATAAAGGGCATCTGAATCCTAAGCCCTTTAGGTGGCTTAATATAAACAAAAAGGCTTGACAAAGGCCTAATTGCTAGCAGCCTATTTTTGGGTGCAATTGGCATGGTTTGATGAACCGGATTGAAGTACTGATGAAAAGTATAGGTGAAGGAGTAATATTGAAACCAATAGAGGTCCTAGTGGCCAGCCTCTCCATGGAGTAAAGTTCTAGTTGAATGTGTTTCAATTTGTGAAGACAAGACTAGGAGTGTCCTAGTAGCTGGATTGGTATTGAGCAGAGTTCGTTGTATTTCTTGTTGGTGTGCACTAGTTGAAGGAGTGGGATCTTGGGTAGAGATACCTAAAGAGTGTAGGGATAGTTAAGTACCCTATCAAGTCAAAACATTGGCCTAAAGAGACCCTAGTGAAGGATAGGGAGTGAGCAAGACAAAGTGTTACATCAATTAACAAGATCATTTTTTGGTAATTGTGTACATTATCATGTTGTCTTTAGAGTGACTGTCCTCATTTGTTGAAGAAGAAAAGCATTAATGTGGTTCAATAGCAATACATTCAAGTGGCAATTACACAAGGGAATATCACTGTGAGATGTCCTAAGTGTGACTGTCCTTGTCACAAATGAGGACATCTCACAGTGACTGTCCCTTGTGTAATTGCCACTTGAATGAGGACAGTCACTGTAAAGACAACATGATAATGTACACAAGTACCGTGAAGGTAGTCGCAAGTTAGGGCTGTTTCATTGCATACCCGAAACAATGAAGACGTTACGGTCCACAAAATGTTTGTGCTTGAAAGATGAACAAATAAAATTAAACTTCTAAATAACCAAAGCCGCTAACAATAAATTCAACACAGATATGTCCTCATTTCTGGGTATTTTAGCTCTCTAACAGCTGAATACCAGATTACATAATAATGACAAAAGAAAAATAAACCCAACGTACTCAGAAATTGTAGCTGTGATTTCACGGAGGGAATCTCTCTCGGCGCTATTGAAAACACAAATGACAACATTCTTGTTTTTTTTGCCCTTATATCCCGATGTGATTTCGCGGAGGGTTACAGCGCTGTTGAAAACACAAATGACAAAGTTCCTTTTTTTTTTGGACCTTATATCCCGACAACGTCACAATTGCAAGTTAGGGCTGTTTCACTGCATACCCGAAACAATGAATTACGGTCCACAAAATGTTTGTGCTTGAAAGATGAACAAATAAAATTAAACTTCTAAATAACCAAAGCCGCTAACAATAAATTCAACACAGATATGTCCTCATTTCTGGGTATTTTAGCTCTCTAACAGCTGAATACCAGATTACATAATAATGACAAAAGAAAAATAAACCCAACGTACTCAGAAATTGTAGCTGTGATTTCGCGGAGGGTTACGGCGCTGTTGAAAACACAAATGACAACATTCTTGTTTTTTTTGCCCTTATATCCCGATGTGATTTCGCGGAGGGTTACGGCACTATTGAAAACACAAATGAGAACGTTCTTGTTTTTTTTGCCCTTATATCCCGATGTGATTTCGCGGAGGGTTACAGCGCTGTTGAAAACACAAATGACAACGTTCCTTTTTTTTTTTGCCCTTATATCCTGACAACGTTGCAATGGCGACGTTGCCAAATGTATTGTCATCGCAATTGCGATGGTGTCGGGCTATATTTGAAAAAAAAAAGCCAAAACCGCATGACATTTGCCTGCCATCGCAAATTGCCGACGAAATTTCACCCCAAATGTATTAGTGTAATGAACAACTTACCAGTGGATGATAGTCATGCCCCCCTTCAATGTGACCATTCTCCCTACAATGTCTCTTAACTGTTTTGATTAGCAGTCTTCTACGGTTTAAGCCCTTACAAATTTTGCAGGGACAATAACATTTTCCATCACCTTTTCTTTTCAAGTTAGACCACAATCTAGCGATTGTCTCCCTATTTTGTTCTTCACTTATATTATCTGACATGATCGTTCTTCGCAGGAAGCAAAAATTGGGCTATGAAAACTTCGGTCTACAACTTTCAATGACTAAGCAAAATTGTCAAAAGTACACAAATCTTCTTAGACCTAGTTAAATCCTTTAATATTTTAAAAGTCTAGTTAAAATATACATTAGATTAAAAAATATACAATTTTCATACCTGAGCACGCGGCTACGACTAGTGCAATGGTCTTCTTGCTTAGCTCTAGAAGCTCTCTAGCAATCAAAACATATAAGCTACAAGGCCTAACAGCAATTTCAAAACATATAAGCTACAAGGCAAGACATATTACATGACATGGCAAAAGGATTAAAATATACATTAGATTAAAATATATACAATTTTCAAACCTGAGCGCGCGGCTATAACTCGTGCAATGGTCTTCTTGCTTAGCTCTAGAAGCTCTCCAGCAATCAAAACATATAAGCTATTAGAATTCATTAACTTTCTGTAATTGGAAAACTCTATTTGATATTAGACCGTAAACTACTACTATTCTCTCCATAAGAACTAAGTACAAAATTCTTTCAAGTTCACATCCATGATTCCCTTTAGATTAAAATATACAGCAAAAATAAGCTAAAAGTCTAGTTAAAATATACATTAGATTAAAAAATATACAATTTTCAAACCTGAGCGCGCGGCTATAACTCGTGCAATGGTCTTCTTGCTTAGCTTTAGAAGCTCTCCAGCAATCAAAACATATAAGCTACAAGGCCTAATAGCAATTTCAAAACAAGGGTCATCAAAAGAACCAAAAACAATGTGTGCAAACAATACCTTGTGAAGTGGTATAGACAATTAGAAGATGCTACTATGTGCTAGGGAACTTCTTAGAACTGTTGGTATATTCTTACAACTTGTTACACCTGGGATATTCTTCTCTGTAGATGCTACTGTGTGCCGTGGTCCAAACGGGCCCATAAATGTGGTTGAATAGCAATACATTCAAGTGGAAATTACACAAGGGACAGTCACTGTGAGATATCCTCATGTGTGACTGTCCTTGTCACAAATGAGGACATCTCACAGTGACTGTCCCTTGTGTAATTGCCACTTGAATGAGGTCAGTCACTGTAAAGACAACATGATAATGTACACATACAATGAGTGTACATTATCATGTTGTCTTTACAGTGGCTGCCCTCATGTTGTATATTCTTCTCTATAGATGCTACTACGTGCTAGGGAACTTCTTAGAACTGTTGGTATATTCTTACAACTTGTTACACCTGGGATATTCTTCTCTGTAGATGCTAATGTGTGTCGTGGTCCAAACGGGCCCATAAATGTGGTTGAATAGTAATACATTCAAGTGGCAATTACACAAGGGACAGTCATTGTGAGATGTCCTCATGTGTGACTGTCCTTGTCACAAATGAGGACATCTCACAGTGACTGTCCCTTGTGTAATTGTCACTTGAATGAGGAACAAGGAGGAAGTGATACAATAATAGGGGGGTGATCATTTTAAAATGTGTTGGACAACAAAAAATGCTATGCACGGGGTAAAACATGGGCTCAAACCTTAAGAAAACTAGAGACTAACAACAAAGAAAATGTACCTCATGATACTTATTGAGCTTAAAGCATAAATAACCTACTATGTACAAGAAGGAAGGATAAACTATTAATAGAAATGTTTAAGATGGATCCTATTTATCAATATCTCAAAAGGATTACCTTCCATGTTTTCCAACTCAAAAACATAATTTTCTTTGTAGCGAGAAATATAAAAAGGACCCTCCCATAAGGCATCAAACTTTGTATGTTGACTTGGATTGGCTGCTCTTTCATTGTACTTCAAAATCATATCATTTTTCTTAAGAGGGGGATTGCATACCTCTTGTCAAACCCACATTATACTATTCTTTGGTGATGTGTCAAGGCATTATAAGCATTCTCATAAGCTTCTTGTAGATTCAACAATTTTCCTAATATGACATTCATCGCACCATCTTCCTCTACTTCAATTAATGTTAGAAGTTGTAGAGCTAGGATTTCCATTGATATAGGAAGAACAACTTCTATTCCATTGGCGAACTGGTGCCGGAGCACCTCACACAACCAATTTGGAGACGGAGATTATACAGACTTTCAGGACAAATCAGAGGGATGGAATACATAAACAGGGTCAACAGGTCAATTGGAGGATCTTAGCACCTTTAATGTTATTAAAATAATGCAATACTTCAATGAGTTTGTAATGATGTCCTTATTAGGACTAAAAGCTTGTTTACAATGGACTGAGATTGTCCAAAGTTCAATAATGTTCTAAGAATCTAGAATAGGCTAGTGTGGAAGTTTAAGTCTTTTGGAAAGTTTAATAATCATAAGAGATCAAAGTTAGTGAGTTTAGTGGTCTTTGGATTAAAATAATTCAATTAATTATAAGTTAGAATTTTTGAATTTTCAAAATCCAACGGTTAGCTAACAATGGAGGGAGTTAGTATTTAGGATTTAGTTAGGCTCAAACTAAGCTCCAACCGATGAAAATTGGTTGGATTAGTTTTTGAGAAGTTATAAAGAATCTTATATATATCTCTGTTACGACAAAGAAGGGAGATATATACAGACTGCAACAGTAAGAAATATAAAACTCTTAGTTTTTGCAACTCCATTTATCTTGGAAGTCTTAGTTTGTTTGAACTAACACATACATGAGTTAGAAAGATTTCTTTCATCCATTCTAAACCGTTTTGAATGAGTTTACTTTGAATTTGCTGTTGCGCGGGTGTATGGACTGGTGAAGGAAACAGCGAGCAATAAACTTTAATTTCTGCAAGTTCCTTGATCTTTTAAGTCTCAAATCATTTGGTTTGATTATTCAATTATTCTTGTTATTGAATGAGTTTACTATTATATTGAGACTGCTGTCGCGCCAGTCACTGATGAAACAGTCATTCTTTTGTCTAGACTTGTCATTGCAGTAGAGTTTTAGAGATAATGAAGATCATCCCATGAACATAGAAGGCCTAATATTCATGGGATGACAATAACTAACTTGTATTATGAAGTAATGACATTGCATATGCAAAGTTTTGTGGAGAACAGTGTGATCACAGGATAAACTGTGGGAAATTACCGTGAGTTGAATGCTAATGTATAGCAGTGAGTGATCTATCCAAGCAAGGGTGGATTGTTATAGTTTGGTTTTATACCTCCCAATTGCATTTGTTTAAAAATCGTTGGAGGTTTTTAAACAAATGCAATTGGGAGGTATAAAACCAAACTCAACCACTTTTGCCAGCATTCTTCAAGCATATGCCAAAATGGGATCTTTAGAACAGGGTAGGGAAATTCACCAAAAAGTAATTGAAGATGGGTTTTTGTCAAATATAGTGGTGGTGACTACCCTGATGGACATGTATATAAAATGTGGAAGCATACAAAAGGCACGCGATTTGTTTGCGGAAACAACTGAAGCAAGGCACGTGAAAGTCTCAGAATCTTGAATCCAAGTCAGTGAAAGCTTTGAAAACCAAATGCATCCTATTAAGTATTGTGGGGAAGCATTCTAAATAACCAAAGCCGCTAACAATAAATTCAACACAGATATGTCCTCATTTCTGGGTATTTTAGCTCTCTAACAGCTGAATACCAGATTAAATAATAATGACAAAAGAAAAATAAACCCAACGTACTCAAAAATTGTAGCTGTGATTTTGCGGAGGGAATCTCTCTCGGCGCTGTTGAAAACACAAATGACAACCCGCTTGATTTCACGGAGGGAATCTCTCTCGGTGCTGTTCAAAACACAAATGACAACCCGCTTTGTTCAAAACACAAATGATAACCCGCTTGATTTCACGGAGGGAATCTCTCTCGGCGCTGTTGAAAACACAAATGACAACGTTCCTCTACATTATCATGTTGTCTTTACAGTGACTGTCCCTTGTGTAATTGCCACTTGAAGGAGGACAGTCACTGTAAAGACAACATGATAATGTACACTTACAGAATGAGGACAGTCACTCTAAAGACAACATGATAATGTACACTCATTGTAAGGACAGTCACAAATGAGGACATCTCACAGTGACTGTCCCTTGTGTAATTGCCACTTGAATGTATTGCTATTCAGCCACATTAATGCTTTTCTTCTTCAACAAATGAGCATAGTCACTCTAAAGACAACATGATAATGTACACTTACTGTGAGTGTACATTATCATGTTGTCTTTAGAGTGACTATCCTCATTTGTTTGAACTAACACATGCTTGAGTTAGAAGGATTTCTTTCATCCATTCTAAACCGTTTTGAATGAGTTTACTTTGATTTTGCTGTAACATAGAAGGCCTAATATTCATGGGATGACAATAACTAACTTGTATTATGAAGTACTGACATTGCATAGGCAAAGTTTTGTGGAAAACAGTGTGATCACAGGATAAACTGTGGGAAATTACCTTGAGTTGAATGCTAATGTATAGCAGTGAGTGATCTATCCAAGCAAGGGTGGATTGTTATAATGTGGAACATTGTATAATGTTTGTGAGATGGTGAATCATCCACTAATTTGGATTTGAAGGGTGTAGAATCGGGTGATTGAGAATGCCCTAGTTAAGAAGGGTTTAGAGCCAAGAATTGTGGGTTTGGGTGTTGCAGAGCCCTAGAGGCTAATTCCCTTTGGAATTGTTTGTTTCAAAGTGTAAGAAGACACTATCCAGGGATTAGGAAGTGTTAGGTGGAATTTATCATATACTTCCTTTGAAATTTGGGTCATTTTTATACATTAAAACCAGAGGTACAGTCATAGAACAGGGTAGGGAAATTCACCAAAAAGTAATTGAAGATGGGTTTTTGTCAAATATAGTGGTGGTGACTACCCTGATGGACATGTATATAAAATGTGGAAGCATACAAAAGGCACGCGATTTGTTTGCGGAAACAACTAAAGCAAGGCACGTGAAAGTCTCAGAATCTTGAATCCAAGTCAGTGAAAGCTTTGAAAACCAAATGCATCCTATTAAGTATTGTGGGGAAGCATTCTAAATAACCAAAGCCGCTAAAATAAATTCAACACAGATATGTCCTCATTTCTGGGTATTTTAGCTCTCTAACAGCTGAATACCAGATTAAATAATAATGACAAAAGAAAAATAAACCCAACGTACTCAGAAATTGTAGTTGTGATTTTGCGGAGGGAATCTCTCTCGGCGCTGTTGAAAACACAAATGACAATCCGCTTGATTTCACGGAGGGAATCTCTCTCGGTGCTGTTCAAAACACAAATGACAACCCGCTTTGTTCAAAACACAAATGATAACCCGCTTGATTTCGCGGAGGGAATCTCTCTCGGCGCTGTTGAAAACACAAATGACAACGTTCCTTTTTTTTTTTGCACTTATATCCCGACAACGTCGCAATTGCGACGGTGTCGGGCTATATTTGAAAAAAAAAAGCCAAAACCGCTTAACATTTCCCTGTCATCGCAAATTGCCGTCGCAATTTCACCCCAAATGTATTAGTGTGCAATAGAGTTTCCTCAAGAAATATATAGGAACCTCATGATTGTTACAAGGAGGTGAATCAAAGACCATCCACCATCTATCCTAAAAATTGTTTTTAATGTCTTCATTTAAGCACCAATGAATTGGGAACCTCCTTGTTGTAGTTCTAAGAGTATCTATGTCCCCTGGTTTTTTAAATAGCTTGCAAATGTCATCTTTTGTGATTTTTTTCTTTTTTATGTCCGCATAAGATAATTTATTTGCATAATATTTTTTTTGTTCTTCTCTTTTATCCCACCATAAATTAATTTTCCCACTAACCGAACTTACGTGGGTCAAGATTGCTTCCAATGATTTTGCAAGTCTTTCCCTTTTGGGATTTGTACCACTAGAATCTTTTAACCTAGTAATTAAAGGTTCTAATTCTTTTTTCCCTCTTTCAATTTGGTTCATCAAATTTTGTTGTGTTCCAGGAGGAGGTTTCTCGATTCGTGGAGGCAATTGAGGTTCATTTTCTTCATTTGTTTCTTCATTCGGTTCTTCATGAGGAGACAGAGGGTTTGGTGGAGGGTTTGGTTGAGGGAGATTATTTTTTCCTAGCAATTAAAAAAACTAGATTTTAAAATCTTCATTACACACAAATTTAAACAAAAACAAATTGCTACAAAACTGAAATTTTAAAACAAATAAGAGGCATGGACTGTAAAAACACTTACCTCTTTTTCCAGATTGAAGTTGACGACGTCGTGGAGCCATTTGATGGATGAATGAATGAAAATAATGGATTCACAAGCCAAAAGAAGAGTGTGTGCGTGCTTGGAAAGCTCTTCTTAGCTGCAAACGCGGATTTGAGGAAAGCAAAATGAGCTTTCCAACCCGCAGCAAGCTTTAAGAAGGATTTTTTCAAAGTGCATGCACGCTATAGGGCACACGCACTTTGAAAAACACTAGAAAAAGTGTTTTTCAAACCGCGTGCGCCCTATAGGGTGCACGCAGTATGCGTTGGATTGCCCAAGCCTATGGCTTGGGCAACCCAAGCCATAGGGCATGCACCCTATAGGGCACACGCCCTTTAGTGTGTACGCACTATGCTTGATGGGGGACCAAAAAGTAAAGTGGCACCTCTTTGGTCCCCCATCTTTGTGCATATACCCATGGGAAAGGATACTCCCTTGGAGAAAGGGTCCTTTGTGTATGACAATGCAAATATACAAAGGAATGTCAAAGAAACTATGGACAGTCACTCCTCTCTCCTAATGTGGATTGTGTTAGAGCTAAATGCAATTGATGAAACAGGGGTTTCTACTCTTGACAATGGTACGGTTAATAAGTTACTTGTTATTACCCAAAAATTGTCAAAAGGGGTTGAAGATCTTAAAAATGATCATAAGCAAGGAATTAATGCCCTAGAGGATGATAATGTTAAGATTAATGATAATGTGAAAGTCATTGTTGCAGTTAGCCAAACAACTATGGAGATAAGTTTAGATGGTCTAAGGAGGCTGAATGATCAAGAAATGATTCTAGAGGGGTTCTAACAAGGCGATGTTTTAGATCTAGTTCCTGGCCCTGCCACAAGACTTAGAATAAAAGACAAAGGTGAGCTACTCCAGTGGATACTGTGGTTAACAAGTTATGGAACATTAATGAAGATATGAATATGAAGAATGATAATTTGGTAAACAGTCTGTAAGGTTTCTAGGATGTTTTTCCATATTTTGCTCTAATGTTGTGTGGGGTGCATTCCCCTAGTTTTAATGGTTGGCTTCATTTTGGGATGCTTCCCCTAATTATGGTATGTTGGTTACCTGCAGGCTCGTGACTCATTCTTTGTTGCTTTATTTTCTAGTCTATTCTGGCTATTAGGGTTTCAATTCCCTTCAAAACTTTTTTCCTTTAATAAAAAACGTAATATTTTGGATAGATATATTCAAAATGCTTGTAGTAAATAAAGCTATAAGGACTCTTATATTTATAGGCAACAATTTGTGAAATCAAAAAATTATGTGTGAAGGATTTAGGGATATTTATTCTCTCAAATTGTTTTGGACACAATTCTAACTTTGTCACTTTTGATGTTTGAATCTTATATTCAACAAGACCTATCCTTACTAAACACATTTAAAACCATTCAATTTGACCAATAAACCAAAAATCTATTAACAAAATTACTTACTTTCAAGCAAAATACTAAACTATTTTATTAATTATCCTTAAATATTCTTAAATCAAACCTCACCACTTATGATATTTAGACCTTGTATTCAATAAGATTTATCCTTAATGAACCCATTTAAAATCATTCAATTTAACTAATAAACCAGAAACCTATTAGCAAAATTACTTTATAAATTATCCTGCAATATTCTTAAATCATAATCTTTATAATCTCAAAATGATATAAATATCTTACGTCATCAAGAAGACCATATGAGACGTTAGCACCCCATCCTCCTGCACCTAAATTTTAGGTGAAACATTTGTTTGCTTCTCGACTTCGCTACCGAATACTGCCAAACACAAAACCCTTTTCAGTTTAGGTGTATACGATCACATACACGCTACGCATCACTCCAAACATTTAATATTGCTTTGTGTTTCCTTCTCTCTTTTATACAATCCCTCCAAAGGATGCGTGATTTGTGTCCAATATCACTCAATAAATATCCCTCTTCCCCATTCCTTCCAACCACCAAAGTTCTATTTTGTTACAATCGGATTCTTGGCTTCAAAAAGTTGTGGAAATGGCAGAAATAAAGGAGGTCACTTGCCCAGCAGTATTGGCAATGGTGATGATGATGATAAGTGCAGTGTCAGCACAAGCAGAAGTGCCCACTCCATCAATGGTCACAGGCGCAGCTTCTATGCCATGCCTTCCTTCTATTCTACTTGCTCTTCTCCTTCCAATTTTTCATTTCTTTTTTCATTAGCTTGTTCATGACTACATCTACATATGGATTGGCAGATTCGCTGTTTTGTTTCTAAGCTTATGTTTTCTATAATCATCTATGTTGAGTAAGATTGTCAAATAAATTATTAGCAGGCTTTTTAATGGCATTATTTGGCCATTTATAAAATAAGGCGCACCACCTTTAGAGAAAAGGCCATGATCTTGATATTAATAAATTCTATAGTTACTTGATATAATATTAAAATCTTCTGTAATTTCTTGATTCTGTTATGGGATGTAAGATTTCACAATGAAGATGTCTATTCATGGTGCTATGCAAGGATTTTTTCACATTAAATTATAAGCTTTCATGGTTTAGTGATCGTTTTAATTAATTGTTACGACTGTTTTACAATAGAAGTTTATTAGTCAAAATTAAATTAAGCACATTTTTTAATAGAATGAACTGTTAAACTGACTAAACTATAACAGCACATGAATGTAACTGACTTTATCTGGATATTATTTCCATTAAAGTTGAAATTCCAATTTGCTTGGCATTTAAGCTTTGCTATTCGAAGCAAGCAAAATTAAATATCTAATATATTTTATACATTCTTGAATATATAACGCTGGGTCTCATGCTTAATTAGATATTTATTTTCAACTGTATATGTACATAAGAAGTGCAATAATACTTAAGAGGCAACATTATCTAACTTGGAATCGCTTTGCTTATACCTCAATACTTTATAACTGAGATTCAATGAAAGTTATTTGAACTGTGAGATCTTTGAGTTTAGTAATATTCTCCTTAAAGAAGACCCAATAATTGGGCTATGTGCAAAGATGGAGGAGCAAGACTGAAAAGTGTTTGGAGAAGCAAGAGATGAGTAGGTAGGAGGTGATATTCAAGTCGAAGTTGTTTTGAGTGTTTTCCAGACAAAGATTGAATATTTTTATGGAAGAAACGAGCAGATTTAAGAAAAGGACAAAGTGCTAAAGCTAACTTATTATCTTGTATAACATGATTCCACTAAATCGAGGAATTCAAAAACTTAAGACCATGGTGAAGTAACTAAGCATTCTAGAGAAAGTGAGATGATAATTGTTGCTAGTCTTTCCAAATAGTAGGAAATGATGCAGATGCCTTGAGTTTAAAGAAACATGCAAGAAGTAACGTATCATGTCAATCTGAAGAATTGATGGCTTAACCAAAGATAGTCAATTTGGAAAGCTCGGGTAATCCATTTAGCAACAAGCTTAGGGCCCGTTTGGGTGCTGGAATACCAAATGCTGGATATAGTCAATTCTGGAAGATGCTGCAATTCTGAAAGATACAAATCCTGAAAATGATTTCCAAAATATGGGCTGACCTATTTGGCTCACTCGAAAGATGACTGAGAAGATGCATAAGGAATTTTAATTCTTTATTTTAATTTCTTTGAATATGGTTTGTATATGTCTGTATATATATACACATACATGTGTGTATATACACACATACACACATGTGTGTATATATATACACATGTGTGCATATGTGTATACATGTGTATATACACACATATATGTATATACGCATACATGCATATACACACACATGTGTTTATAATATACATACGTGTGTATATATACACACGTATTTGTATATATACACACATACATGTGTGTATATATATACATGTGTATATATATATACACAAATACACACATGTGTGTATATACATAGATACACATTTGTGTGTGTATATACACATATACACACGTGCACACACACACACACACACACACACACACACACACACACACATATATATATATATATATACACATGTATGTATATACCCACATGTATATATATACACGCATGTATATGCATCCTTATAGAAATATAATATACATCCTTATAGTCACGGATCTCACGAAATATTAAATTTGGTTTTATAAAAATTGGAATTAGAATTCAAAATTCCAATTCCACCTATTTGAGTGGAAGATGCAAATGCCCATTTTGGGGCAAATTGGAATTTCAAAATTCCAATTCCAATTTTTTGGATGGACCCAAACATGGAATTGACATTATCCGATATTAGATTTCCAGAATATCCAGTCTAATTCCAGCCCCCAAATGGGCCCTTAAGGATGTCATTTGATAGGTACTATTATATCACGAGTTTCTAATGGGGCAATATTTGAAATTATACAGTGTATAGATTTCTATGTAATAGGAGTAGAAACGGTAATTATAGTAATGTTTCTCTTATATTGGAGATAAGAAAGTAGAAAGTAGAAGAGTTGAGTCTACGGGATAAAAAATTAGTGATTTAAATTGTGAATTTAAATTGATTTCTTTATTTTTGGCTTTCACGAGACTATAAAGAGAAATTAGCTATGCTATCTAGGTAGTGATTACATTCAATTTTATTTAGTTCTAAGTGGGTAAAATAATGAAGGTGTTTAGAAATTTGTTTCTGATCACACTCACACATTCTTTAGGACAACTAATAAGATATATGTGTCACGACTATTCTTATAGGCATCCACCAAGGTCTCATAAATCAACTTAGTGTCTCACTCAACAATGATAAGGAAAAAAGTTTGTCTTTTATATTATTTAAACATATTTTTTGAAATTTAGTAGATACCTTATTCAAAGGGTTGTAATTCTCTATAACACAACAAGAAAAGTTCTAATTTTAGATGGTAGATCTATGAGATATAGGTGAACATTGAACAACCTCATAATAGGTAATAATAACTACACCAAAGCCTTCCCTAGGAATAGTCAATTCAAACTAGTTATTATTTTTCCTATCACAAAGTGCATTTAGAATGTCAACCCAAGGATGTATACTTGAAATGGGACAACACAGTTTGTGCACTAAGTTTCACATAGAGTCATCTTTACTTAAACTATTGCAGGAAAGGAAAATGCATTTAAAGAATCAAACTATTGTTGCAGGAAAGGTGAAACACACAACTGAACAAATAAACTAATATTTAATCAACCATGAATCTAACTTCAACTCATTATGCCATTATAACACATGAACTATGACTATCTCCGCATATGTTGTAGGAACTAACACAGTTATAATGTTGTAGGAATGAACAGTGAACACTACTTTAAATGCTGAAAATAATTAAACTACTCCTCTCTACTCTAATCTACTCCACCTCCCAAGTGGGCCCTCCTTGGTTGGTTTTGACTAATTACTAACACAGAAGATAACTCAAATTATTCCTTCATTTCATATATTCAAAAACATGGATTACAATCAGAACATAGACTTGAAGAACAAGTTGCTTCAATATAACAGTAACATTACTATTTTGTCTAACTAGATTTCCATCGAACATCTCCCTATATATAGAGAGTTACATTCAAAACATTCAAATACACTTGACTGATTCATCCATGAAAGAAGGAGAACACATCAATCAATAACAAAAGATCATAAAGATCAAATAACCATCTTAATAGAACATTAATCAACGGAGAAGATCTAGGTTGATCATGCTCCGCTATATTTCCTGAAGCATTCATCATTCCTTCAACCTTGCAGGCATTTCCCGTGGCTATCTTGATGAGTCTTCTGATCGTGACCGAAACATTTCCACTCCTTCGTTGTTGTAACTGATTTGTTCTCCAGCTGCTCCTTCATTCCTGCCAGGTTAGTAGCATATGCATGCACATTCATATATTCAAACTAAGCAATTTCATCCAAATGTTAAAACACACATTAAAATAGCTATATGAAATACTGCATTATGTATATATATAATAGTGGCAAAGTGTGTATACTATTTCCTACCGAAAAGTGTAAGGATATAATTGTACTTATGGAGTATATACAAGCTTAAAACACTTAAAGGTCACACAAATGTTTCGGGAATGTTTTAGGAACAAAGCATAAAATATCATAAAATATAGACCAACTTTGGTCTCATCAATAGGTTACACATTATATGTTCTATTTTATTGGTTTTTTATTAGAGAAAAATAGGTTTTGAAGGGACCCTAAAACCCTTTACAAAAAAATATTGTTGAAGCACTAGAGGAGAACCAAAATACGACCAACAACAAAAAGGGTCAATAGACTCAAGAATCTACTAAATATTCTTCAAAATTGTATCTTCTATTTTTTTATGGATCACATCTTCATTAATTTTAGAACATCATAAACAATACAAGCTTGATCAATTTTACCTTTCTCATGGTTGCAAGTTCCAGTAGATGGACCAAGGATAGGTTCTAATGTCTATGTCATGTTGTGCCACCACCTTATTCTTCCCTTTTCCTTTCAAGATCATTGGAGGAGAACTAGAGTTACCTTTACATAAACCTTGGAGAGTCTATGCATACTCATTTAGTTGTTTGAGCCCATTTTTAATATTTTGCACATAGTTGTTATGCTAACAACCATGACTGCCCTTATCTTATCATGTACCTTGTTGATTGTCTCTTTAAGGTTCTTGATCTTCTCCTCGTGATCCATCTTCATACTTTTCATGTCCTTGGCTACATTTGGGATTAAAGAAAGCATTTTGTCAACATTCTCTAAAGTAGGGTTTTTGTTTGCATTATTCTACCACAAATCTATTTTATCATTAAGGGCATTAACTATGTCTTTTAATCAAGTGAATTTTTGACATCATCCACTTGAAGAGGTTATTTTATCCATCTATGAGATCATTGGAAACCCTCAACATATCCCTTCTTCCAGTGGCACGGGAACCCTTTTCCAAATTCATGGTTGTGCCTTTCTTAGTTTCAACAAGGATCTCTATGTGGAAGTCCATCCACAATGGGTCCATACTAAAATTGTTAGTCCTAAGGGTCCAAGTTTACTGAGAGGGGGGGGCGGTGAATCAGTAATCTAAGATATCTGCAAATTTCCAATCCTTTACATTCACAAGTTTACCGATTGATAAGCAAATGAAACTTAATCAAATAAACACAACCACTACAATGTACAATGCATGCAACACATAACACAGAGATTTTTCATGTGGAAACCCAAATGGGTGAAAACCATGTGTGAGATGAAACTCGCAAATTATGTACCCTTATGAAGTACACCATGTTAGGAGCCTAACCCTGTTAGGAGTTTACAAAGACATTGTTAGGTGCCACCCAGTTATGGGATTTGCATGTAGCCCTATTAGGAGCCTTACCCTGTTAGGAGATTTCAAACTCAAGTTTATGAGCCACTATGTTAAGAGATTTACAAATAAGAAACTTGTTAGGGTCTTGTGATCTGGAAATAGCAACTTATTTGCTTGATCTAATCCTCTGTAACACATTTATTGGGTGGCTACAAGAGGTTGAGTCCCACTTTTGGGCAAAAAGTGGAAGTGTTTTCCTTTTTTTTCAAATTTCTTGTCAATTGATATCTAAATTTGAGGCACTTAGAGATTGAATCTAAAAAAAAATTAGTAATAGAAAATGTAGTTCTCAGAGTCTAATTTTCAAATATGTAATTTATTTAAATACCCACATGGTATAAATTGTATTTTAGTAGGAAAGTTGAAAAACCATGTTTTCAAAATGTCTATTTCAAGACCATACCATAGCCGTGTACGACCACCATATTTTGACTTAAATAAATAAATTTGTGCAAATCCTTCTGGGGAAATATACCTAAGACACCAAATATTGATGAGCATATTTTTCGACAGTTTCAAGCATTCAACAATTGTGATCATACCCTTAAACAAATATTGTTATCTTGGTGTGCAAATTATACTTTAATAAAATAAGATGCTCACTTTTAACAAGTATTGTTATCTTAGTGTACAAATATTATTCTTATGTGTACAACTATTGGGGTAGCAATGTATATGCATTAGAGTATTTCATATTAACAATTTGTGTTATCACAAATATAAAAGCTTAACACAATAAATGTATTGTATTTTCCCATGAAATATGTGAGATTGTCAAAAAGTTTTAGTGTTCAACTATTGGTCCTTTTGTGTTGGATATAAGTTATATTTTATATAATAATGAATTATTTTAATAACAAGAAATAATTTTTTTGTGTTGGACTATTGGTCCTTTTGTGTTGGATATCAAAGTTACATATAACAAATATTTATGATTACTAATAGGTATTTGGTCCATTTAAGTTGCACGTATGTTATATTTTATATAGAAATACAATATTCTACTAATAACAAATGATATTTTTAAATTCAATTACTAGGGATTTTTAGATTAAGTTTTGGTCGAATCTTTAAATTGTCTTTTGTATATTATTGATGTGGCTTTGTTGTTGAAAAAGTTGTTCTAACACTACTACAAAACCAAGACCATCATACTTGTTAATAGATCGTTGTAAATTTGAAGTAAAATTTTAGATTTACGACACCAATCTATTTTTTAAAATATATGATAAAATAATACTTGCTTAATTGAAATTTAATTATTAATGTTTTAATATAAAAAAATTTATCTACTGGACTATTGTACTCTCAAATCTTGTAACTTAAGCAATTTGCTCGTAAGTTTGAACTAGCAATGTGACTATCCGCAACCTCTAGGGGCTGTGCCTTACAGATCAATATAAAAAAAATCTTAAATTAACAATTAAATCATTTGTTAATGCATAAATATCTTATATTAATAAATACAAAATTAATCTTTAAAACATGTACATAAAAATAAATAAATAAAATCAATTGTATAACCCCATGAAGGAATTGGAATCGTTCCCAACAAAAGAAGTGAGCTTTTCTAGATTCTCGGCAGAAATACTTAAAACTGGTGTCAGATTGCCTATCCAGCATACTGGTAGCATTTTTTAAAATAATAATTTAAAGTAAAAAGCATGTCAAATAGATTTAACGTAATTATATTTGGGAATAAGTGCATTCACGCCGAACTGTAACGGGCGGATACTTGTGATTTGGCTACTTACTTCGATTTCCACATTTTTATTGTAAAATAATTGTGAATATACACAATTTATATAAACACGCTACGCAAATTTGTGCAGCTGAAGTGAAAATTCGAGCAATGATACATGGAAGTCTCTGTCATTGCCCCTCAGACACTCAATGACAGAAAACCCTAAATTTTCCAAAAAGAATACGTTTATATATGAATCAGAACGGATTACAACAATATACACCTGTATCTGTCCTGAATGGATGGATTATTTCCTAAAAGGCTAAAACAATGAAATAAGCAGACAACTCTTAAAACAATATCTGCAGGGCAAGTATATATGCAGAAGGAAAAAGAGCCCTTGGAAATCAACAAAGAATCAGATTCGCCAGGGCAAAATATATGCAGGAAAATGTTAAAAATGTCTTGCAAATCAACAAACAATCAGATTCGCCAAGGCGAAATAGATGCAGGAAAATGTAAAAAATTTCTTGCAAATCAACAAACAATCAGATTCGCCAGGACGAAATACATGCAGGGGAAAAAAAAATCGCGTCGTCCAAGTGATAAACGCCTCAGCGGAAAGATCAGGCGAAAAAAGCAACGAGAGATCCGAAAAGAACAGCTGCTACAGAAGGAAGCGTCGCCATTGAAGCGGAGCCTGCAACCAGAGATGGACTAGGCGCTGCCGCCGCCTCCTCCGCAGCATTCACTGCGCATGCCATCATTATTATTGTCGAAACTGCTACGCAACAGATCTTATTTGCTCCGGCCATTCCAAGACGGGATTGGTAATGCAGAAACCCTAATAAAACAGAGGAAATTCCAAGGGAACTGAATGTAGATATTTGTTCGGGCAAGGGATATTTATAGTACTTCTCCTCTTTCTAAGTGGCCAATAAAAGCGCTATAAAAAAACATTCGTCGATTCTGACAAGGAACAGAATTATAGCTGGGACAGCTAATTGGCGAACATGATGATGGTGCATCATGTGTAAAACAGGCTGTCCTGTTAGCGTAAATGCGAAGTATTTGCTCACAGATTGGAAGCATATTCTCTGTCATGGCTCTCTACAGAGGACCAACGTCAGGCGAATAATTGAGGGAAAAAGGCGTCTCTAAACCAAATTTTATGTGATGTGTGGATTTATTCTTTTAACTTAAACTATATATATATGTGCTCATATTCCTATGCATTCATCTAATCTTTATCTTTATCATATTTGAACATATTCAAATATATAATCATTATTCTTTCCACCATTGTTATTCTAGTTGTCTCAACAGCTTTTTTATCTGTCATTATCTGTTTTCAAAGTTCTATTCATTTGAAATTCTAGGAGTGTAATCTTGTATTCACCCACAATTTTTTTTTTCAATAATATATTTTAACTTATAATTAATATAATCTAGCTTATCTATTCATAAAAACAAATGTAATCATTATACATTTATAGACCTCGTTTTGATTATTTGTCTATCTTAAATCATTTATGCAAAAACCTCATCTAGATTTGATTATTTGCCCATCATGAATCATGTTTGCAATCTGAGGACCCATCTATTTTCCCTTCCTAAGTTGACTAAGCACACATTTTGTGGAATTTGATACTAAGTCGTAGTATGGTTGTTTGATTGCATTCATTTCACATTTAAGAATCTCCTCATGATCCAAGTTTTAATCACAAATTACAACAATTCAATTGATGTATTAAAAGGAACCTAAATTTGCATGTTAATTTTAAAGGTATGTGCATGACTACATATTTTCTTTTTGATCTTGTACACCATGTTCATGGGATTATCTAGGAGAACATGTGCCCTTCCAAGGCACTTCACAACATTACTAGCCCTAAGATTAAAGAAAAGAACACACAACAAAAACAATGATCAAGTATTTATCAAATCAAAATTATAAATCATGTATGGTTAAGTTTTAGATGTAGAGGATGAATTTGTGACTACAAATTAGACCCAAACCAATTGACTTGATTCCAAATAAAGCATAAATTTAACATAGATTGTAAGGCATTTCACTAATGAGGAGATTTGTGTTCTAGTTAATACTAATCAAAAATCAAAATTTTCATTGAAGGAATTATTCTTCACTCACATAGATAAGTACTTCTACCCATTGTATTTACTTTGGTTGATATTTAATTTGAAAATTATCTATGTCAATAGCTATTCTTTATTGATCCAAATTAATTTGTTTTGAGCTATAAATATTGCATTCAAAACCCTTAATCACTCTTAAGGAAAGATATTTTCTATTTCCATAAATTTGGTGAACCTAGTGATCTCACAACCAGGTTTTTCTACTAGGGTTTATCATCTTACCAGAGTTTTTATGAATGTACATTTTTTATTTAGCTATTACTTTTAGATTCGATCTACCTATTGTACCGTTATGCTTCATTAGTTTATCTTTTTTTTAGTATTCAATATGCTTCTTAACATATCTTTAAGGCTAATATTTCACCTCTATTTTGGATTGAATTGAGGATATTTTTTAATCTATGATAAAAATTACTTAAAATCCATATCATTTGATTATTCTTGTTAGGGTTTTACAATTTAATTGTGAAGTCTTTTGAACACTATCTTATTTTCACTTGTATGGAGCTTTATTTAAATTACATCATGGATGCTCATGACCTTGGGCTTTCATTCATGTTTATATCAGTACTTTTGAAATGTTTACATGCATTTTGACATACAATCCATTTGTCATTGATTTTCTTTATGATATTTTATCACACTAATAGGATTTCTAAGAGCATTATTTCACAACATATTATGCTGATTTCCTTCAATCAAAGATTCATAAAAACTTTTTCTTCTCTATAGAATGTACTCTTACTAACTATTCCTACATGATTGTAATACATTGTATACTTCACCTAAGGAGAGTGATGGTTTTGTATTTGATTATAATTGCATGCACTACCTTTGAGTACTTTCTTTTGCATGGTTCATTTCATGCAATATTTATTATTCATTTTAGAATAAGCACTTGTTTTATCTATTGTTATTAGAGTGTGTTAAAAACATAAAGAGCTTAGTTAGTGTAAAATAATCACTCAAATCCTTATTTTATAAATATTGAAGAGTATAAATAGTAAAATAAGGATAACTTCAAGTCATAAGAGAACGATGATTATATGACTAAATGTAGCTCAATAAAAAATGCATTATCCAAGGCTCACAAGAACATTGATGAATGCAAGATGCAGGAGTGGATACAAATATAAAAAATTGAAGAGGAAAAAGCAATTAATGGAAAAGTAACTCTAACCAACTAAAAATAGGTGGGAGTTACATTCATCATAGATTACATCATAAAAATGTCAAATGCATACTTGTCAATATTTTTAGAGAGATTTAACCTACCTTATATGTATATGTATATGTATATGTATGTGTGTACATATCTATATATATACATATGTATGTGTGTGTGTGTGTGTGTGTAAATATATATACAATGTAGAGAGTGAACAAGGATCATAATGAAGTGGGATTTTGAACATCAACTGGTCTTTTTTTTGTAATTATGTTTGATATCTTATGTATAATTCTTTCAACTAGGTAGTACTTATCATTGTTGTCCTCCCTCAAGAGTCTAATGTAACCACTATTTTCTAAAATTTGATTTGATAAAATATAGTACTTGTGATAATTGAATTATATTGTTTAGCTTTAAAATACAATGAAATACCTATATAATTAAAATAATAAATAAAAGAGTCTATTTTTTAACTACAATTCTTAAGAAGTGTTGTAAAGCTAAAATAACCTAAAAAACCGAAACAAAAAACAGAGCACAATAACATTCTTCTTTCTCCTGAACCATTCCTTGGTAATTGAAATTCAAAAATTTGACTAAAAAACTACACAGTTGAATCCTGATAGCAATATTGCTATTTGAAACATAGGTCAATGAGTTTGACTAAAAAAACTACACAGTTGAATCCTAATAGCATATCACTATTTGACTTGTTGAAGAAAATATCTTTTAGGGGAGAGGGACCAGTAGTCGTGCAGGGTCCAATAGTCGATCACCCACTGTGAATATATTATCTAGTCTTATCACACATTTTTACTATATACTGTAATTAAATAATCCACGTGTAAATCAAGATATTTCCAAATGTTGATAAAAATGGACCCATACTTGAACACATGAGAACCTATAAATGTTATAGTAAAAACACATAAATAAATTCTTTAACAAGTGAAATAAATAATTTTTTGTCTCAAATAAAATATTATAACTATTTATTATATGTGTGTCACTTAAAAAATAATATGCTCATTTAATAAAATAAGATGCTCACTTAAACAAGTATTGTTATCTTAGTGTACAAATACTATTCGTATGTGTACAATTATTGGGATTCCAATGTATATGCATTAGAGTATTTCATATTAACAATTTGTTTTATCATAAATATAAATGGTGAACACAAAAAATGTCTTGTATTTTCCAATGAAATGTGTGAGATTGTCAAAAAGTTTTAGTGTTCAACTATTGGTCCCTTTGTTTTGGATATAAATTGTATTTTATATAATAATATGTTATTTTTATAACATAAAAAATATGTTTTTGTGTTGAAGTATTGGTCTTTTTGTTGGATATAAATGTTAGATATAACAAATATTTATGATTACTAATAGGCATTTGGTCCATTTAAGTTCCATATATGTTATATTTTATATAAAAATATAATATTCTACCAATAACAAATGATATTTCTAAATTCAACTATTAGAAATTTTTAGATTAAGTTTTGGTCTTATCTTTAAAAAGTCATTTTTTTGGGCAAGTTTCACTAGGCGTTATATTTTAAGGAGATGTGTGATGAGTCACATCTTCTTACCTTAGTTGTAGGTAGTTAAGTGTCTATTTTACATTTCTAAAAAAATGAAAGTCTTACAATATTCCATGCAAGGACTACATGTTGACTAAGTTAGCCCTCACCATTACTGGTCCTTCTCCCCTACTCATTCAGAAATATGCTACACTAGAATACAGAAAAGAAAGTAACAGTAGGTCTGTATAATCTGAAATCAAGTACCATAGCCAAAATCAAGAATTTCCCCAAAAAGTTACTGCATAAAATAAGTAAAACAACAAAAAATAACCACGATCCATTAATTTGCTTGAGGTCTAAACAATATAATCAGATAATCTCCCAATTAAAATATGTGCTGCAAAGCGTTGATCAGGAGAATTCTTCTCGGCCATGAACTAGACAAGAAGAGCACGAACAAAATCCGCTCATTATTACTCATTCGCAGTACAAGTGAGAATCTCTGTAGTAATCCGTGTGCTCAGTGGAAAAGGCAGGCCATGAAAGCAATGAAGGATGCCATGAGACCAGCCGCTAGAGAAGGCATCGCCGCCATGGAAGCTGCGCCTGCCATAATTGATGGGCTGGGCGCCTCTGCTTCCTCTGCACTCACAATCATCATCATCATCATCACAACCAAGATTGCTATGAATCTCAACTTCTCTGCTGTTCCTGCCATTTTAACAGAGGGTATTCTAAAGATCAAAAATTTTCCACAAGTCGAAAATCTGCAGCTCTTTGAACTGTCACAAGGTTTTGAAATGTAAAGGATATGAAGATTGTGAAATATTGAGGAAGAGGCGAAGGATATTTATAGTGCCCAGCAAACGCGCTTTGCCGCGAAAGTGGCATAAGCGAGGGAAGGGTCAAATGTAAGGTGGGTGGAAGGGGTATAGGTATAGCGACGTTAACACGTGTCGCATGTATGTTGGATAAAAATTCAAAGTAGTACGTCCGTCATTAGCCAGACCCACGGGTCACGACAACACGTAACGTAACCGTGTTTGAGTCAATGGAAAATTTTAGATTTTACTCTTGACCGACTCTACAACTTCTGACTCGTTCACATACGCCTCTTCTCTACAATAGGCATTTGAGACGGTATAAGTGTACCAGCAGTGTTATAGTTAACTTGGTTTATTCAAGGTTTTCTTTTCGGTACATGAGATTTTGAAGACAATTGTTTATAACAATATTTGAAAAATATTGATTTTGGTGATGGTAAGTAGTAGAGTCTGTTTAATCATGGAGGAAATTTTGTGTTTAAGTGCGTTTCTGTTGGAGTAGTATTGGGATGAGTGACCTCTCGAGAAGTCCCGGTGCTTCACCTCTGTGAGGATCACCTAGATTCAATAAGTGCTAAGTGTTCCATTCATTCTCATGAGAGATGGGTTCGTGTGAACCACTACTCATGAATCATGGATCAATGAGTTTGACTCAAAAAACTACAAAGTTGAATCGTGATAGAAATATCACAATTTGGTGATGGTGTTTGAAAATAATTTTATAGATTTCAAGTTTGTAGATCTACAATTGATTTTATGTAATTTAGATGCATACTCATATAGCATAACATTAAAATTGAACTAGCAATGTGTAGTAGAATAGGGGAAAGAACCCAATACCTAAACATGTTCCAATGGTTATATAGGAGTTGTTGATTTGATACCCGCACTCATTGATATAATACTCACACTTGTTGATTTCATACCAACACTTTTTGATTTAATGTGGCATCATATTTGATGATGTGGCTTTGAAACCTTAGCTATACGTTGTGGACTTGCCAAGTAAGTTGTTATAAAAAATTGGGAGTGATTTGAATTTCCACGTAAGATTTTGAGAAGCAAAAAGTTAGGGTGCTCAACTACTAGGCCCTCTCCCCTATTGAGTAAAAATAAGAAGGTAATCGTACTCTATTATTTCATTGGCCATTTTTTCTTTACAATCAAATCCTTTTTAAATTTGAAGATGGGCAAAAAGAGAAGCATAGGGTAAGGACATCAAATCATTTTACTTTATTGAATTATTTTAAATTTATACATTTCTTGCAACTAATTCATCAAATGATGGAGGTGGGAATATTGTCCTATTCCTAACATCAAATACGAATAAGCTCTAAAATATTCCAAATATTTAATTTAAAATTAAAATAACAAAACATTATGTTTAAATATTATAATTAAATAATTATAAATATTTATCTTCTGAAAAAAAAAAAGAGTTATAAATATTATTTTATTAAAATAATCCATTAACATTGGTGTTAAATCTCTCTTGTAATTTATTTAGGAAAAATTTCAATCACTAGTATTTAGGACAGCATCTTAAAGTTGATAATGTGCAAATTACTCTTCAGCTTATTTTTTAACACTTTTTTATGTTGTTCCCTTACATTACAAGGTCGCTTCTTTATTTGTCCACAAAGTGTACAAGCTTTTTGGATGCCATATTTTATCTAGATTTTTTCTCAATAAAAAACTACCATGGTTCTACTTAGTAACTTTTATAGGGAATATTCTAGAGTTTCTATATAAATTAAAATTCGATTATAAATATTAAGGTTATTAACAAAATATAGTTTATTGGTATATGTATGGATCATTAAAATGTGTGCAATTTTTTTAAAAAAATTACAATAAATTATTATTTCTTTAAGTAATTGTATTCATATTAATAAGAGCACTATGTAGATTATTCTATGAGCGTGGAATAATTCAATTATAGGGTTTTCCAAAGGAAGGATGAAGAGTCAATCACCTATCTTGAGAGTCTAAGATAACAAGTAACAAAAGCACCTCAAACCACTAAATAGCAAGTAGCAAAAGCACTGCAAACCAATGACAAAGTCAAGAAAGTAGATCAATGTCCATGCTACAATACATAAGATAAAGTCAATCAAATGAACCAAAAATATTTTCACACGTGATGGAGTCTAACCCTTCCACTAAGGAGGATGAGGCAAGACATGGGTCCAACTATTTGAGCAACTCTATTTGGGAATGACTAGTGATCGCTCTCAAGACAAATTATCTAGAGGAATTTTATTATATTATTGATTTATTAGATTGTTAATAGTAATGTGCTAGTCATACCATTACTTAAAAAGAGATTGGAATGAATGAACCTTTTTGTGGATTTGCATTCACTTAGTGGCTTAGTGCAAGAGTGTTGAGTTATATTCTCAATAAGGTGGACATACCCAAATGGAAAATTGTATGGGTTCACAATTACATCACGCCGCTACCTCTCCCCACTTTGATGTGCATGCAAATCTAACATGTGCATGTATTTCAAAGTATGTGCACATGCATAGCCAACATGAAAAGTAAATAATTAGATACCCCTTAAAAAAATATTTATCCATGTAAAGTGAAAAATGATTCTTGAATTATATTTGTACTCTCTTTGGTATGAGCACTCCATCAAAATATACAACACAATTAAAATGTTTGATGGGTGACTCTTGCATTGCAATCAAAATATGTACAACACAAATTGTTTTAACTATGTACCAAAACTGAGAAAAAAACACTTCGAATACAATAATTTTTCTATATGGAACGTGAATTAAGTATTTTTTATAACACACAATTGTGGTATGGGTTCACATGATATGATCATGCAGTAAAATTCCATATGAAGTGGTGATACTGTTAGAATCTAAAAAGATTATTAACGTAGAAAACTAATGCAAATAATAGATATCTAAACTATGAATGCAAATGAATGAAATTAAAATAGTATCACGGAGTTAGTCTCCACAAGAGTAATGCAAATTCTTGAAGCAAAATAGCATTAAGAGGATGCTAAAGAAAAATATGCTAAACACAAGCTAGGTAGCATGCTTATGTAGAAAAGGGAGAGGGGGGAGGTGGTTGTAGGAAAGTGACACCTCATAAACCTCTCACCTAACCAAACATTCTCACATAACCAAGCATGCTTTATTTAACCTTTAAAGCAAGATTAATAAAAGGTGTAAGAAAAACCTAGGAATAAAGGGAAAAAGAATAACCCAACTAGGAGATAAAAACCTACAATAACACCCCCCTTCAGCGTAGATGTAGAGATGATGGGTCCTAGCAAATGAGGCTATGTTAAGTACCCATGTACATATCAAAGTCCCTGTGTTAGGAACCCATGTAGATATCGAAGTCCCCCCCAAAGGAAGAACAAGCAACAGCCTCCCCCTCATTGAATCTTGTGTGTCAAATAGTGTTTCTAGCTTTGTCTAGATTTTATTTGGTGAACTCAAAGACTCAATGTGAAAGATAAAATCAGGAGAAATAAAAAACCACAATGTTTGATATGCTTCAGCACATCTATTAAACCACTTTGGCTTTTATGCAATTAATGTTGGTTCAGTTTCAAGTCCCATTGTTATCCTATGTAACCCATATTTTCATAAGTAGATTTTCATGTGTGATTTACACTCAAAGTAGTTGTAAGGAGTTAGTATGGGTATTGTGGTTTTATCCATAATCTATATATGAAGAAAAGAAATGCTAAAAATAAGAGAACACAACTGAGACAACTTACCATTTTTCACTCAACCAAAAAAACCCCAAGAAAAAATTATTTTGGCGTATCTATTTAGTGCATTTACAACGTCCACTAGCAATAATACTTAGTGGTCTTGATCTCAATGCTTTACAAAATTCTCTCAATTGGGTGTATACTAAAAGTACAAAATTGAAGCAAGTTCAAGTAAAAATAACAACATTTTTTATATGTACTCAAAAAATCACACACTTTCAAAAAAAGAATCACCTCATTTTGAGATTGTATGAGAAAGTTATGAGCCTCTGAAGTTCCAGAAACGGGAACTACTTAGAGTCACGGGTGAGAATCTACGATTTTTTTTAAAATACGGTACCAAGACCAAAAAACACTTGTGTAGTTGCAAAGAGCATGAAAAAATAACCCAAATAAAAAAATGTTTGAGAAATAGAGTCTGTATGAGTGAGAATGAAGTGTTTGAAAACTACTAAAAAATGACCCCAAAATGGAAAAATGGCCTGCAAAGGCTCAATCAGCTACCTAAGACAAGCAAAGGCATGCTAAAATCTTCAATTATCACAAGATCTTCATAAATCCTTTTTGATTCTCCAGATCATATAAACACGCAAGAGTAGCATATGGGATTTTGAAGAAAATTACAACAAATCTTATTAGCCCCCCAAAAACTCTTAGAAAAGGAAACTACAATCTATTTTGCACTAGAACTTCTCCGATACCGTGTTAGAATTTGAAAAGACTATTAACCCAGAAAACTAGTGCAAAGGTTAGATATCTAAACTATGAATGCAAATGAATGAAATCAAAATAGCATCACAAAATTAGTCTCCACAAGAGCAATGCAAATGCTTGAAGCAAAATAGTATTAAGAGGATGCTAAAACAAAAGATGCTAAATACAAACTAGATAGCATGCTTATATAGAAAAGGGAGAGGGAGGAGGTTGTTGTAGGAAAGTGATACCTCATAAGCCTCTCACCTAACCAAGCATGCTCACCTAAAAAAGCATGTTTTATTTAACCTAAGCAAGGTTAATAAAAGGTGTAGGAAAAACCTAGGAATAAAGAGAAAAAGAATAACCCAACTACGAAATAAAAACCTACACTAACAGATACAATATCTCCACATGAGTGGGAAATGTGATCAAACCTCTTTGCAATGCAAAATGGGGTAAGAATCTACATAGTGAAACCATTTAATGAGATAATATTTCACGGGGATGAGTTTCTATTTAGCACAAACTACTACATGAAATCTCAAACATGAAAAGTGTAACCAATAACAAATGCCCCTCTATTTGATTACATCTAACAAACACAAGGAATTCTAGGAGAGTAAAATATACACATGATAAGATAATCAAATAATATGTAAGAATGTAAGTGTGCATGTCAAAGCATGTAATAGTAGGCATGAATTAAAAAATTATACTAAATAATATAAGCATATGAGTTAGAGTTAAGCATCGAAGCATGTGTACAAGTGTGCAATATAGATGAATACAACATGAATAATAAATTAAAAAATATATGTAGATATAAAAATGTTTATATGATAATGTAGATATAACTCTCTATCTCCCCTAAAAAATTGAAAGACATTATAGTGATTCTAGCACAAGTTCTCAATATGAATAAATTGCACATGTAATGTCTTTTTAAATGTAATGGCACAACAACATGTTTGCATAAAGCATGTGCTAAGTCAATTCACAATTACTAGTAAAAGGAAAAAAAAAATATAGAAATTGTTTTTTTAATTATTGAGATTCAATGACCACTCTTGCACTCTTTAGAATTGATCAAGAGAGTTAATGTGGTTATTTCTGAGTAAGAGGTTAACTCATGAGAATATGTGGGGATAAAGATGAGATGGAATTGAAAAGGTAGTGAATGTGGGTGAATAAGTGCAAAGGAGAGCATAATAGAGATAGATATTCAATTAGACCATAAGTCAAATTTCAGAGGTGAATATAGTGCTTATCACTTAGGACTACTTTAAACTCTTTCTAGATCAAAATGAATATATAACTAAATGGAAAATATCAAGAAAAGAATATTTTTACCATTATAATACTTCATTTAATTCAAATAATAAGATAGTTCAAAAAATATTAAATTTTTAATTTAAAACACATAGGGGAATAGCAATAATTATCACTCATATAAGGCGAAAAACATGAATGAAAAGATGAGTAGCACTCTGCAACTCTAGAACTGTGATTAATCTCCCATGCCTCACATTCCACCCGCACGAGTCAAGTGGAGTTTCCATTAATGGCCTCCACTTCCCCATGGTACGATGGCGGTCATCTCCCCAAGGCTAATCAATGCCCTGCTAAAGAAGGAAACTCAGGGCCTGATCATTTTAATACTTCTTTGGACCCTATTTCAGTTGTTATCGAAGCTCTCTCTACAACAGATAGTCACGGTAAATCATGCCTAGGTGGCACCCTAAGAGACAAAATCAAAGCGACTAGAGAAACTCCCATTGCAAGTGAGACTCGAGATGGAGGAAAACGATAGCAGCCACATCCTAAATCCTTCAAACAAGTGGTTGAGAACAAAAGGGCCTTACCATAAGGCGCCCTCTTCCTCTCTTCCACAACCCAAGGATTAGGAGAATGCTCAAGAGATGGAGGTAAGATTCCTTCAGCACCAAAACTCATTATTAAGCCTAATCCACAAATGGATATTGCTATTGCTCGGGAGAAGAGTAGGCTTAAAGATAGTGCAATTTTTTTTGCTATTGTTGATGCTTCCAAGGTTCCATCTAGGAACTTCCTAAATGATTGGTTTCATAGAGTTTGGAGTCAGATATTAGGGTTTCATTTTTCTTATTTTCGTATGTTGCAGAAGGGCTTATTTTTAATATTTTTATTGACTCGAAACCCCAAAGAGCCATCGTTGACAGACAATTCTGGAGAGTTAGCCCTTACGAGTTTAGAGCCATCCCCTGGTCTCTCGATGCCTCGAATAGCGAGGTGCTGGCACTGTCAAGCCCTAGATGGGTAGTTATTAAAAACCTCCCTCTGTTTTTGCTTAATCTCATTCCCCAGACCCTCAAACTAGTGGGTCAAGTTCTTAAAGTTGATAGGTCGAATGTGCTAATCCCACACACGGATATTAGGGTACTCATATCCCTCAAACCAAGCATAGATGCTCCCAAGGCTCTCCATTTTGACCTAGGTGGAAGCCCCATTGTTTTCCCTAGTACCTTTCTCAGTGGGCTAAATAGTTGTTACCTCTAAAGGAAGGAAGGCCATAAGAAGCAGGATTGCTCTATCATTATGAAGTGTAATCCTCCTAGTAACCCATGCCTTGCTGCCAATTATGTTCCCCCGACTACAAATCCCCCTTCTTCTAGTGGTATTATCCCACCTACCTCTTAGCTTCCTACCCCTCCTACCCCGCCTCCTAATCCTTCGTTTGAAACCCTGCAGGCTCCTGACTCATCCTATGTTGCCTAGATGAGAGACTCGACTAATATTTCTACTACTTTTGACCAGCTCAAAGGACAATTTGAGAACCCTCAAGCTCCCCCTGTTCAACCAACTTTGGTCCCTAGAGAATTACAGGAGATTACCAACATAGCTGGGCTTGATTTTGGTTTAGAGCCCAACCCTGCTCCCACTAGGCTGAAACATAGAACTCAAAATGCCCAATAGATTGCTCTAGAGAGGATCCATTACAAGGCATCCAAAATGCATTCTACCCCTAGACCTAAATGAAAATTTTATTCTATCCTCCCTCAAGGTCAGGATTCTTCTACTAATCAACCTACCACCCTTGATGTTTCAATAGACAAGCTGGGCAGTCCAGCGGATTTCTCTATACCCTCAGAATCTCCCACAGAGACAACTCCCATTGATCGAACCAGTGACACAGGGAATGTAGAGTTTAACTCACATCTACCCCTAGAAGATAAACTCAATGAATTCTCTCTCGTGGTAATCCTGACACCTCCCCCCTCCCACCCCCGTTGGATCAATAGATTTATGAGCCTAGAAGGAAGATTTTATCCCAGGAACCCACCTTGTCTAGTGAGCCAGAAGGGCTTCAGGTGGAGTAGCAGCAGGATACTGACCTTGAGGAAGGAAAGATCATTAAAGAACACATGTTCATCTTTTCCTCTAGTACTAAGAAGAAATATAAGAAGACCTGCAAGGTGGATGCTAAAGCCCCTATGGTTACTGCAGATGGGAATAATATTAAGAAGAAAAGAGGAAGGCCCCTTCTATTGAGTGGCAATCCTAAACCTCCTAAAAACTAAAGGAGTGATATCCCTAAGTGCTTTAAGGGCTTTCGAGCACCCATGGACTCTGAACCATAGTAGGGTCAAATGATGATCAATTGTGCATCATGGAATGTCAGAGGACTGGAATCCTCTAACAATAAATATGTGGTCAAGATATTCCTACATATGTACAAAGATATTGACATTCTTTTGTTGCAAGAAATCAAGGCAATTGGATTTACTCTGGATATTGCCCTAAAATGTATTTGGAAAGATGCTACTACATACTCCTCCAAACAACAGAGAGGCAGAGGCGGGACCTCTATTTTAATAGGTCCAAAATGGAGGAACTCAATCTACGAATGAGGTTATTCTCCCTGCAACAGAGCAGTCTGGGTTACTTTTAAGGTGGATGAAGTTGTTTTTGGGGTGTGCTCGGTTTATGCTCCCAATGAGAACCACTCTAGGATTGAACTTTGGAAATGGATCTCAGAGCTAGACAACATCCAGGCTTGGATTTTGGAAAGTGACTTTAACATGATTGAGAGAGCTCATGACAAAGAGGGAGGTCTCAAGTTTGAGTGGAAAGGTAATGAGCCGGTCTACTAGAAAAGGATGATCTCCAAGCTTAATCTCTTTGACCCCCTTGCTGGGAGAAGAAAGGAATCTAAGGGAGTTTGGTTTACTTGGTCCAATTTCCAAAAAGGTGAGAGAAGAATTTATTCTAGGTTGGATAGTTCATCTATATGAATAACCAATTCCTTAGCTTCCCTCCCCCCCAAGAGACAAAAGTGTCAGAGTTACCCCTTTTACCCTCTCCAATCATCATCCCATCTTTTCCTCCATTCAGATGGTTTTAGAACAAGATATCACTCCTTGTAAGAAAACTAGTTTTGCTCTTAACTCATCTCTCCTTCAAGATAGGGATGTCCATGCAACTATTAAAATCATTGCTCGGTACAGTGAGGAGATAGCCTAGCACAAGTCTGAGGTGGATAAGTGGAACCAAACCTCTAACTCATGGCAGAGCATGCTGAAGTGTGTTTGGAGGAAGAAGGCCAAAGATGCTAGAGGGGAGGAGTTTAGATTGGTGGAGGAACTCGAGGTTGTAGAAGTGCAGATTCAGGATAACCCTACGTCCCTAGCACTGTTGGAAAAAGTCATTCATTGCAGAGACTCACTCAAGAATCTCCAACTAATTAAGACCAAAGGTGCTAAGGTCAGAGCCAGAATTAACTGGCTCAACCTAGGTCATAAAGGATCCAAAAAAAATTTCTAGACCCTGAAGAAGAAAGAAGCAAGAAATTAAATTACATACATTAGGGAGCAAGGGGTCTCCATTACTTCCCAGGAAGGCATTGTTAACACCTTCTCCAATTTCTACAGAAACCTATTCACCTCTGAAGATGATGAATCTAGGATCTCAGCTAGGCAGAGGATTATTGGTATCATCCCTCAGAAAGTTTCAGACATAGATGCAGTTGTTATAGAGAGGAAGATCTCAGTGACAGAGATCAGGGACTCCATTTTAAACATGGCCAATGATAAAGCCCCTCGTCCAGATGGGCTTTCAGTCGAGTTCTATAAAAACAATATTGACTGGGTTTGCTCCAATCTTCACAAAGTTTACACAGAGGCCATTTCTCTTGGCACCCTTGGTCCTACCTTCAATGTTGGCCTAATTAAGTTGATTCCAAAAGAAGGGGACAAATTATTGCTAAAGAATTGGAGACCCATCACCCTTCTCAATGTGGGATATAAGATTTTGGCTAAAGCTGTTGCCCTAAGGATTACCAATGCTCTCCCTACTGTTGTTAATCATAATCAAATAGGGTTCGTTAAGGGAAGGTACATTCTTGAAAACCCGATTACTTGCTAGGGAGCTATGGATTAGGCCAAGCAATTAGGACAACAAAGTGCCATGTTACTCATAGAATATGAAAAAGAATATGATCGCATAGAATGGAACTTCATATTGGTTATGCTAGATAGGCTTGGTTTCCCCCCTACTTCTGCAGGATGGTATCTACCCTATTGTATGGGGCTATGGCAGCAGTTGAAGTGAATGGAATGAGATCTGACTTCTTTGAGCTCTCTAGATCCATCAGACAAGGATGTCCTCTAGCCCCCTCCCTCTTTGTACTAGCTGCAGACTCCCTCTATTATTTTCTTAGAGATGATACCTTGTCCCCTAGGATGAAAGGGATTCAGCTCCCTAATGACCATGAGGTCTCTAACATTCAGTTTGCTGATGACACAACCATTCTCATGAATCTAGAGGAGGGTAATATGGTAATCCTCGTGACTAAATTAGATCTCTTCTGCCAGGCCTTGGGAAAAAAGATATCTATAGCCAAATCTATTATGCTAGGGTGGACTCAGGACCCCCATGTTGGTGGAACAAATTTGGGATAGAATGGGGAGGGTCCAATCATATAGTTAGATACCTGGGTATTCCTTTTGCTGTGGATCCTAACCTAAATGACATGTGGTGCTGGGTTAAGGATAAAGTTCTCACGAAATTGAATAAATGGGATAGCAATCTTCTCTCATTCCCAGGAAGGATACAAGTCTACCAAAATATTCTCTCTTCTAATCCTATTTACTATTCTTCAGCCTGGTTGTTTAACCAAAACCAATTTAGTAGTATCTAGAAGATTGTCAGGAATTTTCTTTGGACAGATGGAAGAGGCAACAAGAAATATCATGCAGTTTCCTGGGAGTGGTGCATCGGAGAGAAATCATGGGGAGGACCTGGACTGAAGGACCTTAGAACCTAAGGTATTGCATTGTCCTCAAAATGGATTGCTAAGGCATCCACAGGGAAGGAACCTTGGAAAATCCTGATCAGGAATAACCTAGCTAGAGCATGCCCGAGTAAATCTAAATCTTGGACTAATCTATTGGCTATAGATTGTAATATTCAAGTTTAGGGGTCGAATGTATTCAAATCTATTTGGAAGTGTTGGAGATATGTAAGGGGATTCTTGTGCAATGCTGGACCAGCAGAAGGCCAAGGTATGGTCTGCAGTCATAAGTCTTTGTGGTGGAATCTAAAGCTTAAGGGAAAGCCTCTTGCCTTGCTCCAAGGTTGCTCTGCTAGGAAATGGGTAGAGAAGGATATCAATAAGTTTTAAGATGTCCTGAAGGAGGGCAAACTGATTCCTTGGGAGAAACTAGCTTCAGAGTTTGACATCCCAAGTTCACAAAATAGAACTTATGGTATCCTATCTGTTTCCCTCAACACCTTGGGGCTAGTGAATAGGTGTTGTACTCCTAACAGGTGCACATTTCAGTTGAGGTGGCCAAAGAATTCCCAGCTACATCTTATCAAGTCCAAATTTATCTACCACCTCCTCACCCACAACATTGATATTGCTTCCCATGCTAACCGAAAATGGCACCTAGACTCTCTCGTTTCTGATTGGAATACACACTTCACCTCCCTGTGGACCAGACCTATTAAGCCTAAGATCACCTGCTTCTTGTGGAGACTCCTCCTGCATAAACTTCCTTTTAGGAAACCGAGGGGAGAACATAATGTTTGTAGTGTTTGTAAACTTCCAGTGTGTTCCATGTTTTCTTTGAATGCCTCTTTGCTGTCGAAGTCTAGAAACTGTTTGGTCTTACATATAACAATCATTTTAACAAACTGAATATTATCTCAGGGAGCATCAATAGCAGTAAAGCTTGCAATATTTTTTGGTCTATTCTTTCTTCTATTATTTTGTGGACTATCTAGAAGGCTCGTAATAATGATCTATTTTGGCTAAAAAAGCATGAATCTTACTGAGTCTCTAAGGAGACTCATACACCTTGATGTTTCCCTGCAGGTCACAGTTGTCATCAAGATGAAGGCGAGAAAGTTCCTGCAGATCCTAAGAGATGGGAAAGCCACTATAGATAAAAGGGATATTGCTCATGGATATACAACCTTGAAACCCGGGGCTGAATTCGATGATAAAATCTCTGAGTTTATTAAGCAAATAAAGAAATCTAATCAGGAAGTTCCTTTAGAAGAAAGAGCGAAGTTGTTCCAAAAGCACCTCTTCTAAGATCCTATGAGATTATAGGATACAATTCGGTATCCCTAGACTCCAATGAGTCAGATGCAGAACATGATGAAGCTTCAGTTTGATCAAACAAATGTTGTTTTTTGATGTGATAGAATAGTAGATCTCATTTTGATATAACTCTCGCTTAATGATATCGTGTTGGCTTTGATGGCCTTACCAACAGTTTGTAATAACTCGTTACTCTGATACTCCCTATTTTTTGAACTTATGATATGCAATAGAAAAATAATTATCACCCATATTCCAATTAGCATTCACTCCTTGCTCACCCAACCCTAGAATGACTAACTTTAAAGTAATTACAAAAATCATGACTAAAATTCCACTCATAAGTTTCACATGTACGTATAGCCACCCACCTCTACCCCAATAGTTAGAATTTTCACAGTTAATTAGAGGAGTCGTGCAACTTTATTGGTACCCATAGGGCACGACTACTAGGACATTTGTGCATAAGTATTGTAAATTTTTGAGGTGGTTAAAGTGCATGGTAATTGGGACATATGTAAGTAGATGTTAGGTGACACTTTGTAATGACCACTTTTTATCCTTCCATGCATAGAAAATCCCACAACGTATTTTGTTACTACCTAGAAGGTGGAACAATAGCTACAAATAGTTAAGTCACATACAAAGACAATTAAAAGAAAATCATCAAAATCCTTGATGAAAAAGCCTATGTAGAAGCAAATATTAAATAGAGTGCAAAAATGTTGATAGCTCGATTAAGAACCAACTCCCATCACTTGAGGTGTGAAATAGGTAGATGGGTGATACCTAAAGAAGAGGGGGAAAGGAGAGTTTGTTTATTTTGCAACACAAGAGCAATAGAAATAAAATGACATTTTGTCATTGAGGGCCTAGCACACCATGACATCATGTCAATTATGAAGACATTTTGTACAAAGACAACTTAAACATTTTGTTTGAAGAAACAAATGAGGCCAAATCAGCAAACCTACTAATCAAAATTCATTTAGAACAACAAATCTAGAAAAAGAATTACAAGTTGTTTAAAGTTTTTTGTACCCTATTAGGGGAAAGGACCCAATACCCGCACACCCTAACTTTGGGCACTTGTAGATCGTAAATTGTATATCGGATTTCGACGATTTCTTTTTTGTTGTTTATGTATGCGAATTAACTATTTAAAGCCAAGGTTTTAGCTTTTGGGTATTTACAGATATCTCTGTAGAGATAGTCAAACACAAAGTGGTCACCTGATACACTCACTATGTTCTTGCACCAATAGTTGTTCACTCAAAAATGTCAGTACTTGTGGCCAAATATCCCAATAGTTGTTACAAAATGTCCCAATAGTTGTGCACAAATGGACTAATTACGAACCAAAAAAGCTAAAAAAATGATTGGCTATTAGTACATGTATGATCGGTTGTTAATATATGTGTTATCATTTTTGGGACTTCTTTAATATTAGTAATTGGAAGTTTAGATGACAAAAAGATCACCAATATTGAACCCTATAATTATTGATACCACAGACTACTTTGACCTTCTAGACATTAAATTAATTGGAAAAATGAGACTACAACCTAAATTAAATTAATTGGAAGTCTGAGAGTACAACCCAAGTCGGCCTATTGACCTCAAAGGCGGTTGGACTATACCACGCGTTATTAAAAGAATCGCGCTTACCGCAATTCACGGAACGACTTATTCACACGACTTTTACTCCAACCGAAGCTATTCACCTCCAACGCAGAGTTGGACTATAGCACGCGTATTTACAAGAATTTAAGCTTCCCGCAATTCACGGATCCTGAATTTGCGACTTTTTCTCCAAACCAAACTTGAGGCGCGTTTCGGTGGGGTACTAATTCTTTTTCTACACTTTGGCCCATTTTGCCTCCTTTACTTTCTACCAAACCGCGTTTCCCCATATTGGCGACAGACGACGCCGGGGTGCTGAAGCTCTGTACCCATAAATATCTCCCGCCTGTTGCATTCTTCACAAACCTCACACTCTTTGCATTTCAAAACACAGTGAAAGATCAAAGAGGTGCTTTTATTCTTTTCGGCATTTTGTGATCTTTAGAATACCCTCTGTTAAAATGGCAGGAGCAGCAGAGAATTTGAGATTCACAGCAATCTTGGTTGTGATGATGATGGTGGTGATGATTGTGAGGGCACAGGAAGCAGAGACGCCCAGTCCATCAATTATGACAGGTGCAGCTTCCATGGCGGCGATGCCTTCTCTAGCAGCTGCTCTCATTGCTTTCATGGCCTGCATTTTCTACTAAGGCATGGATTATCTAGCACAGAGATTTTCAGTTGTGTTGTGAACGGATGATAATAAGGGATTTTGTAAGCGGCCATCTTGGCTTGGTGGCCAAGGAGAACACTACTGTTTAGCGCTTTGCATCGCAGATTTTTATTGAGAGAATATTTGATTTCATCATTTATTCCTGTGGAAAATAAACTACATTTTTCGATCATTGTCGTTTCTTCATATTATTTATATACCAACATTGTTTTGGAAAATATTGGTTTTGGTTATGGTATTTGAGTATAATTGTTATGGATTCCAGGACTTGTACTGTTACTCTCTTTCCTCTATTTTTGGTGTATGATGGTGTAGCAGATCTTCGAAATTCAATTAGCAATGCATTGTTTAGTACAATTAACAGGGTAATTGTGCACTGTTCTTTTAGCTTGGAAGGAAGTCTCCTTGAAGAATATGGTTTTTTCCACCCCTACCTTGAAACCAACACTTGTGTACTACCTTCAATAGTATTCTGAAAGCTTTGCAAACTATTTTTCATTGACTAAAATGTGGCACGATTAGTCTCTGTAAAAATGAGATTAGATTTTTCTCAATGGAATAGCCTTTATCTATATAGATGGCACTCATTTGGACATAGTGATGAGCATAAAAAAGGGCACCCAATATTTATATGATATTAGGAATGTGTTTCAATTCTTGCAAAAGAAGTCCAGAAATCATTAAAATTCAAGGCCTTTGTACCTCCGACTCTCAAGTGAAGTGTTTCAAATATTGATTCAGATTCTTAAAAGATTAGTATTTCCCTAAGGATATAAGAATTTGATTTTCTTGTCTCAAAGCATTATAGAGAAGAATCTTCCGAGCACTCCTTTTCAAGCTACCCCATTATGAAATGGCAGTGGAAATTTTTCGTTATGAATTCTACAATCAATATGCTCAAACCCCTACTCACTACTTTATATGAAGCTACTTATGGATTCTCATCTCCACTTCATCCAACCCATCTTACATGCCCCCACTATCATGGCCATGAATATGTTAAACATGCGTTTTGGATAGGGGCCACTATTAAAAAAAAGTTTGCATGTACTCATGTATTCCCTTCCACACCTAAATGCACGTATAGATCATGATATTATCGCTTTTGGCTTTTACAATTTTTACAAATACGATTATTAAAATTTGCAAGCAACTTATGTAAGCTATTTGGACATTATGATGTATGGTAATTTTATCTACTTTTTAATTTTGTCGTGAACGTTAAATAAAATATATTTACCATAACTTGTATATGTCAAATTTCTTTGTAGTAATGAAGTTCAACTCTACACTTATTCAAATTTAGCTCAATAAGCAACCAATCTATAACCCTAGCTTACAGAAATTGAAGCTCAATAAAATTAGATTATTCAAGAGATCACAAAATTACCCAAAATTTCGCACTCTCTCCACAATGACGGAAGATCAATTACGGAAACTTCTTGATAAAATTTGCTGGTTGTTTTACTTGGCTGGCTCTAAGAAACATAATTTTGACTAGTGACAGATTAAATAAGTTAAGTATTGTTGAGCCTTTCTCGTGTTATTTGTGGAAAAAAAGAAGAAACGTTAGATCATCTTTTACTTCAATGTCCCTTTCTGCAATTTTGTTGGCCTTCGATTATGCATAAACTCACTCTACAAATGCTGCTGCCTAACTCCCTTTGGGATTTATTTCAGAGATGGCCAATTTTATATACTAATTCCATATTTGCTAGCATTTGGTGGTGCATTCCAGCTATGGTTGTTTGGTCTATTTGGTGGGAACGTAACAAAAAGATATTTTGCAAAGTGGTGAACTCTCAAGAATCGGTTTTGGAAAACCTGATTAAGTCTATAACAGAGGTAGTAAATAATTCAGATAAAAACATGACTAAGAAATTCCAATTTTCCAATTGGGACAATTATTTAATTAAAAACTCGAATGGTCTTTGCATACTTCCATTCTTAGCCATGATGAATTATGTGGCTAATATGATTGATAGGTTTCAGATCAAATGGACTCCACCTATGCATGGCTATCTAAAACTGAATTTCGATGGATCTTCCAGGGGTTATCCTGGAGATTCGGGAATTGGTGTGTGTACTAGGGATCACATGGGTAAAGTTATAGGGATATTTGTTGCTCCTATTCTTCCAGGCACGAATAAGATGCCAAAAGTTTATGCTCTGTTACAAGGGATGGTTCTCGTTAAAAGATTGAATTGCAAAAAAAGTTCAATTTGAAGGTGATTCTTCGGTCATTATTAATGCTTGTTTGAATAGAAAATCTCTTTATTGGAAACTATTATATGTTCTAAAGAAAATTTGGGCACTTATTGATTCATTGGAGGAATTTATCATATCCCATACATACCATGAAGGGAATAAGCTAGCTGATTGCTTAGCAAATTTGGGATGTGATAATGCCAGAATTGATTCATGTATTAAATCTGTTGATTTAAACCACTTTCCCATGCTCATGGATATTATCAAATCGAAGTCACTTGAATGAGATACAATCGAGAAATTGGAGATTAAGAAATTGTTAAACATGTCAAATATTTACAGTTTTCGTATTATACATCGGTTGGAAAGGTGTTTTCCCTCATGTGCATACGATTTTTTGAAGATTTTCTTTAAACTTCGTGGTTTATCACTTCACACATAGGTATTCATGTCACTCAAATATGTTTGGAGGACAACTATAATTATGTGGAAAAATAATTTATTTCACATATTGTTATTTTCGATCTGGGCAATTTTGATCTCTATGCCGTGTTGGTTGACACCTGTGCTCTTCCTTGTTTCTCCAAAATATTATCATGTTACTATGATAATTCAATTTGCAGGGATTTTTGTCATAGCATGGCTATGGTTCCAGGTATTATGCTTTAGGCCCTTCTTTGCATTCGAAGGAAATTTTGCACCATGAATGCCCGATTGTCACATTTTTCTAGATTCCTTTGTTTCATGCTGGAATCTTCATTCTGCATTCGGTTATGGACATCTTGAATCTTTTTGTATAAGGTTATCGGCATTGGTTCTTCATTGATATTTTCATTCTCAATGCTTGACATTGGAATATAAGAATGTGTTGGCAGATATATGTATATTGCAGCAGTACAATTCTCAGCTTGTGCTTTTTTGTGCTTTCATGGCAGGGACATGACAGAGATGTTTTTTTGGTTACTCGGTATCCTATCTGTGTTGCCTCGACTTGCTCATGGGCTACTTTGATATTTGGATGACATGACATTCTTCTATATTTTGCTCTATCCTTTTTGTTTTGGGGACTTACATGTATTTATTGACTGGATGTCTGATTCCAATGTTTCGCTCCCCTTCTTTGGATGTAATTGTAATCATGTCATCCATATGAGGCATTATTAGGTGTAAGTATCTGATTAGATGACATTGGGCATTTGGAACCTTAGGTATTTTGTTCCACTTTCTCACCCATGATACTAAAGGTGATTATTGTAATATCTTTGTAGTGGTCATGATTTAGGTTTTTCTTCTGGGATACTTTTCCTAATGAACTTTTGAATCTGGTTTTATTATATAAATAATATATATATATAATGGTTTGTCACTTTTGCAAAAAAAAATAAAAATTATTCTTTTCTTAATTTTTTTATGAACTTAACTTATATGTCAAATTTCTTTGTAATCCTAGCTTACAAAAATTGAAGCTCAATAAAATTAGGTTATTCAAAAGGTTGCAAAATTATTCAAAGTTTTGTACGCTCTCCACAATAACAAAAATATCAACTATGAAAACTTTTTGATAAAATTTATCCAATCAGCATTCACTCTAGTAATCAATTTCTAAGAAAATACAAAATTAAACTAGAAACGAACAAAGAGAAGCAACCTTACATTATAAATATTATTTTTTATCAAAAAATTAAGATGTGAGTTTTGAAACAACAAAAGATATAAGACAAAGATATGTCCACATATGTTGTAGTAGACCTCTTAAAACCATGGACTACTTTGATGTAAGACAAAGATATGTCCACATATGTTGTAGTAGACCTCTTAAAACTATGGACTACTTTGATGGCAAAAGGTTAATAGGTTAATTTCTAGAAGTTGAGAATGGAGAGGCTTTTGGTTTAATAAGGACATGCTCAAAATAATTAAATGCATTAAAACTGAGCCTACTCAAGATGTAAGTCTAATCATTGAGTGGGAGGTAAGAGGAAGATAGAACTCAATTCTTTTATATGTTTAGATGATTATGTGATTTTGAATGAGTTAAAAATTAAAAAAGACAATTGAAAATAACTGATTAAATTATATGAATCAAAATATGTAAATACAACACTATATCTGTATAAGGATCAATTTTAGTTTTAAAAAACAAACGAATTGCAACAAGCATAAATCTTCTACAAGCAACCTAGCAACGTGTGGGTTAGTAATCTAAAAGAAGATGTTGGAATGATATTTCTCGAGATATTTCCAGAATCATATTGTGGATTGGTTGAAGCTTTTCACCATTCAAATTAATTTCGACTTCCAGGAAAACAAAAATCAGAAGGAATGATGTGGGTTTGAGTGATTAGATTAATTTAACCTTATTCAGCCGACTGTAAATTAGCCATTAAGAAAAGCAGAGCACGATTACCCTGCTATTTCTGCATAAACATGCGTTGTTAATTTAAATTTAAAGATCTGCTACACCAACATACATCCATAAAATACAGAAAAGAAAGTAACATTAGATCTGCAAAATATGAAATCCATAATAAATACTTTCAATCACCATATATAGCCAAAGCCACGATTTTCCAACATAAAGTTACTGTATAATATAAATAAATAAATAAAACAATAAACGCCAATTGTCTACGGATCGAAAGAGAAAATGATCCTTTTATTTTCTACAGGGCTAAACAATGTAATCATATGATCTCCCTATAATAATCTGTACCACGAATAACAATCCACTCATTCGTTATCCGTTCAAAACATAACTGGCAAGTTCTGTAGTAATCCAAGTGCTCAGTGGAAAAGGCAGGCCATGAAAGCAATGAAAGATCCCACGAGAGCAGCCGCTAGAGAAGGCATCGCCGCCATGGAAGCTGCGCCTGTCGTAATTGATGGACTGGGTGCCTCTGCTTCCTGTGCACTCACAATCATCACCATCATCATCATCACAACCAAGATTGCTATGAATCTCAAATTCTCTGCGGCTCCTGCCATTTCAACAGAGGGTATTTTAAAGATCACGAATTTTGCAAAGTGGATCCTCAACCTCTGTGATCTGTCACACCGTTAACAAATGTGAAGGATGTGAAGATCTGTGAAGAAAAAGTAAGAAGAGGAGGGGATATTTAAGGTGTTTAGAAAACGCGTTTTGCGAAAGAGTTTTGGAGGCATCGAAACACGTCTCAAAATGTGCGTTGGAATGTTGTGACAACACATAGTGTGTGTTAGCAACCAACCGCGTTCCAAATTCATTGATAATGTCAAAAGGAATTTTGAGGGCGTACGTGTGTCCCAAATTCAATTCTGTTCAGAATTTCCGCCTATATTTGATGCACATTTAGCGGTATTATGTTTCCCTTACTTTTAGACACTTAGGGTGAATAATTACGTTTTATTTTATTTTAAGTACATCTTTGCTATTAAGGTGAATGCAAATGATAAAAAATGTCAACTTAACAAATTAAGTGCTCTTATTTGGTCATCCAAAGCTCGAGTTCAAGCCTAATTGATACTAGAAGATACTTCATGTTAAATTTTCTATTGGTGATCGTCTCTCTTTTATCTCCCTTACACCTTCATATTCTTTTTTATGCTAAAAATGAAACCATCAAGCATGCTTTGTGGTACTGTTCCCATGCTTAAAGCTTGTGGAAGTACCTTTTCTTCAATCTCCTCACTCTTTTCTCTCCACCTTGGACATGGAAAGTTGTGTTCCTTGGACTATCCTCGTACCTAAATATCACATCTCATACATTCGGCATATTATTTTTAAAAACATTTAGAAATTTTGTTGTCACACCTTTTATACCATTCATCTCGAAGCCATGATCATGTGCATGAATCTTTCCCCCCACCTTTCTCTTTTGCAGTCCTCCATTTAGGCCAACCTTGGCCAGCAGGCCCTACTTTGGGAGAGATACAAATTCAATTTAGCATTTTTGGGGCAAAAATGATAGGTGTTGATTGTAGGAAGAATGATACTATTGCTCTTTCAACTTGTTGATCATATGGAGCATGACAATACAAATATAAAAAGGGGCAAACTAAGATATAAAATGACTTCTTCAAACTGGTCAAGGTGGAAGAAGGAAAGTTGTGCATATCTCCATAAGAAAAATAGACATATTTCTCTACAAATCACAACAAATGGCAACCACAGGTGTAAGATTATTAGATTGGCAAGGTACAAGGAAATGATCTTCTTCCTCAACAAAAAGTCTCACTTCCAGGCAATAGTGGCTCTGTTTTCCTCTAGAAGGCATGCATTTTTTAGGAAGATAAAAGTCTTCATAGAACTACTAATGAATTGTCCACTATTTTCTCACAAGGATCAAAGAATGGAGGTAATTGGCTAATGTATTTTTCAACCATTTTGGGAGAATGAGAATACAACTAAAGTCGGGTATTGACCTAAAAGGTGGTTGGACTATAGCATGTGTTATTGAAAGAATTCTCACTTTTTAAAATTCACAGATCCTGAACTTGTCTTGATGGCCAAGAACAATTCTCCTTACAATCTTGATGCCCAAGAACAATTCTCCTTTTCAATGCTTTGTAGCACAAATTTAGATTAAGAGAATGATCTCATCATTTATTCCTGTGGAAAAAAATACATTTTTTTATTAGTAATCATTGAGCATTTATTATCATTTCTTCGTAATATTTATATACCAACATTATTTTGGAAATTATTGGTTTTGGCTATAGCATTTGAAAATAATTGTTACATGCATTCTAGAACTTGTACTATTACTGTTTTCCTGTATTTTTGGTGCCTTCTAGTACTATTCCCATGCTTAAAGCTTGTGGAAATGCATTTTCTCCAATCTGCCCACTTTTTTCTCTCCATCTTGGACATTGAAAGTTGTGTTTCTTAGGCTCTCCTCACACCTAAATATCATATCTCAGACCTTCAGACATATTATTTTAAAAAATATTTTTAAATTATGCTGCCTAACAGCCTTTTGTCATGCCTTTTATATCGTTCATCTAGAAACCATGATCATGTGCATGAATCTCTCCCCCTAAATTTCTCTTTTAGAGTCCTCAATTTAGGCCAACCCTAGCTTGTAGGCACCACTAGGAGATACAAATTCAATTCAGTATTTTTGAGGCAAAAATGATAGGTGTTGATTGCAGGAAGAATAATATTATTGCTCTTCCAAGTTGTTGATTATAAGAAGCATGACAATAAGAATTTAAAGGGTGCAAACTAAGATATAAAATGACTTCTTCTAACTGGTCGATGTGGAAGAAGGGGAGGTGTGCATATCTCCACAAGAAAAAGTAGACATTTTTCTCTACAAATCACAACAACCAACAACCATGGATGCAAGATTATTAGATTGGCAACATGCAGGTAGATGATCTTATTCCTCAACAAAAAGTCTCACTTCCAGGTAGTAGCAGCTCTATTTTTCTCTAGAAGGCATGCATTTTTTAGGAAGATGAAAGACTTCATAGAACTACTAATGGACCATCTACTATTTTATCGCAAGGATCAAAGAATGGAGGTATTAGGTTGATATATTGTCTAACCATTGGTATGTGCTATTTGTTCTCAATGGCTATAAACTTGCTCATGCTCTAATGAATCTTAGTAGTTGTAACTATATATATCTCATGTTTCTATGAGCCTCATACTCTTATGGGTATCATGATCAAACCTTTTTGCAATCTAAAATATGGTAAGAATCCACATAATGCAACTATTTAATGAGATAAGATTTCATGGTGACGAGTTTCTACGTAGCACAAATTGTTATATGATATCCCAAGCATGAAAGATGTGAGCAATAATAGATGCCCCTCTAATTGATTGCATCTAACTAATGCAAGGAATTTAAGGAGAGTAAAATATATGCATGATCTAAAAAAATCAAATAATATATAAGAATATAAGCACATATAGCATGTCAAAGCATGAAATAATAGCCATGAATAAGCAAAGTATACTAAATAATAAATAATAATGTAGGCATATAAGTCGGAGGTGAGAATCAAAGCATGTGTAAAAGTGTACAATATGTGTGAATAATAATCATACAATATATGAAGATATACAAATGACCTATATAATGATGATGTAGATATAACTCTCTACTTTCCTTTAAAAATTGAAACATACTATAGTGATTCTAGCATGTGTTTTGGACATATGAATTAATTACACATGTAATGTCTTTAAATGTCATGGCATAGCAAAATATCAGTACACAATTACTAGTAGAAAGAAGAAAGAAATATGGAAATTAAATTCTGATTATTGAGATTCAATGACCATTCTTGCACTCTTTAGAATTGATCAAGAGGGTTAAGGAGTTAATTTTTGAGTGAAAGGTCAATTCATGAGAATGTGTGGGGATAAAGATGAGATGAGATTAAAGTTAGTAAACGTATGTGAATAAGTGCAAAGGAGAGCATAACATAAATAGATATTCAATTAGACCATAATTCAAATTTCACATGAGAATATAGTGCTTATCAAATAAGATTACTTCAAACTATTTTCATCAAAATGAATACATAACTAAATGGAAAATATCATGACTATAATAGTTTTACCATTATAATTCTTCATTTATTTAAAATAATAAAATAACTCAAAAAATACAATTTTTCAATTTAAAACATATAGGGGAAGAGCAATAATTATCATCCATGTTCCATTTACCATTAACTCCTTGCTCGCACAACCCCAAAATGACTAACTTTAAGAAACCACAAAAATGATAAATAAAATTCCATTGATAAATTTTACATGTACCAATAACTGCCCACTTGTACCCCAATAGTTAGAATTTTTGAACTTTATTGGTACCCATAATGCATAATTATTAGGACTTTGTGCATAAGTGCATAGTTATTGAGACATCTTTAAGTACGTATTGGGTGACGCTTTGAAATGACCACTTTTTTATCCATGTGCACATAGTAGATTCCACAACATGTGTCATTACTAACCAAAAGTCAGAACAATGACTACAAGTAGTAAGTTGCACACAGAGACTACTAAAAGAAAATCACTAAAATCTGTGATGAAAAAGCCTACATAAGAGTGAATATTCAATGGAGAGAAAAAATGTTGATAGCTCAATTAAGAACTAATTCCCATCACTTGAGGTGTGAAACACGTAGATGGACAATACTTAAAGAAGAGTGAGAAAAGAGAGTTTTCATATTTTGCAATATGAGAGCCATAGAAACAAAGTGGCATTTTGTCATGGAGTGCTTAGCACGAAATGACATTTGTGCTAGTTATGAAGACATTTTGAAAACATGCAACCTAAACATTTTCTTTGAAGAAACAAATCTAGCCAAATCAACAAACCTACTAATCAAAATTCATGTAGAAGAGAAACTCTCTAAAGAAGGTTACAAATTGGTTAAGGTTTATGATGCCCTATTTGTAGAAGTGTACAGTGTAGGTAAGTCCCATAAACTACTTTGACCTTCTAGACATTATTAAGATCTTTCTTTTTTTCGTCCATTCATTCTATCAATAAACCATTTTGGGAGAATGAGAATACAACCGAAATTGGGTATTGACCTGAAAGGCAGTTAGACTATAGCGTACGTTATTAAAAGAATCTGTGCTTTCTACAATTCATGGATCCTAAACTTGTCTTGATGGCCAAGAACAATTCTCCTCTTCAACACTTTGCAGCACAGATTTAGATTAAGAGAATGATTTCATCATTTATTCATGTGGAAAGCAAACTACAATTTTCGATCACTAAGCATTGGGAATTTATTGTCGTTTCTTCATAATATTTATATACCAACATTATTTTGGAAAATAGTGGTTTTGTCTATAGTATTTGAAAATAATTGTTATGGATTCTAGAACTTTTACTGTTACTTTCTTTCTTGTATTTTTGGTGTTTAGTTTCTAGAATTTGAATTTTGATTCTTGATATTCAATATTCATTCTTGCACTCATTGGAATTAAACTAAAGAGTTGAGGAAGTAATTTCTAAGTGAGAAATAAATGAATGAAAATAAAGATAAGATGAGAATGTATATAAATGAATAATTCTAAAAGAGGGCATAATAGAGATAGCACCTAGATTAGACTATAAGACAAACTTCAGACAAGAATATATTGCTTATTAAAATAAAATTACTTTAAAGTATTCCTATCTAAATGAATACACAAATTTAATAATCATTAGAATATTTTATTTAATTAAAATAATAAGACCACTCAAAAAGAAATATTATATTTTTAAATTAAAACAAATATTCCAGACAAATACAATAAAATAGAATCTATCAATAAAAACCATTTCAACATAGACGCGATGGTACATACTACAACGCTAGCCGGACATTGATCAAAACCGCGGATGAACTATACCACGTGTTATAATAAGAATTCGTCCTCTCCGCAACTGTCGGGACTCTAATTTTTCATTCACTTGACTTTTTCTCTAAAACAAACCTTTTCAAACAATACTACTTTTGGCCAAAATTTCCTGCAAGACATTTTCCAAATCTTATTTGGCAGGCGGCAGTGGAAGCAGTGGAAGTAACATAAATATCCCTGGCCTGTTATTTATTCTTCACGAACTTTGAATATGGAAGTAACAAAAAAAAAATATTATATTTGATTGGATGCAACAAATTGAATATTACGAAGAGACTTGTGCTGAAATAGAAGAAATTTCATTTTAGACGAGATATTCCCTACTCATGCATAAGGAATTGAAGATGTTTCATTTTAGAGGAGAAATTGTCCATACATGATCACATCTTTAAAATTACTATTAAAGCAAGGAATATTTAGGATTTTAATAGCTTTTTTTCCTTGAGTTCATCTAAATCAACAAATGAAATCATTTGTATTCTTAAAGGCAATGGCTAAAAATAAATAAAAAATTATTTTATGAATTCAAGGCATCTTCGTGACTTATCCAACGTCTAGGGGATGCACTCAATCACTCGCAAACCATGTGCATTGGGTAAATTCGAGCCTTGGAGTCAAACCCAAGACCAATTGGAAGCAAACCCATGGCCCAAGCCAACTCTACTAGTTGTGTGGACTATGTCTTCTAAAAGAATTTGCTCCACTACATAGTACAACTAGCCATTGATAGCAATTCATATAAGAAGGTTTTCTCTAAAGATAATGTTTTATCAATCTCCTACTTTCTAGAAAGTATACTACCTTCCATATTATTTACAAACCTTAAAAAAAGTATTGTTTAGAAACTAACACACTGAATAGTCTATCTAGCATGAATTAAGCTTTTTCTTAATCTTTGTCTGTTGAAATCGATTGATCCAAATCAATAGAGATTCCTTTAAATGTGATCCTTAGATTCTAAGGTAAACGACTCTTTTAAAAAGGCATTCAAAATTTAAATATATCTAGAATTTATCTCAATTCTTGTTAAAGAAGTACTTACCTTTAGAGTACAAATCCAAACAAGTAACCATATTGAATAGTAAGAAAATTGTGATATTGCTATTAGGATTCAACTGTGTAATTTTTTAGTCAAACTCATTGACCCATATTTCATGAGTCATGGTTCACAAGAACCCATCTCTCATGAGAATGAGTGGAACACTTGGCACTCATTGCATCTAGGTGATGCATGTGTGTGAATGATAAACACCTTCATGAAATTAGGATTATTAACTAACAATTCAAAGCAAATACAATACAAATTTAAACTAAGAAATGAATTTAACATCCATGACATCTCATGGTTCTCTAATTAGATGTCATAAGTAGAGCTCTCAGCTTTGTATTCCCTACTAGTGACACTTCTAAAATGAGAAATCTATGATACTAATATGCCTAATCTAGCTCACAATTCTCCATTATGCTATGATAAAATGCAAATGCAAATGATAAATACTCTCAAATGTCTTAATTGCTCATGAAATTGACTATAATAAGGATGTTTTACTCTTCAAATCTCTAATTGCCTTTTATGCTCACAAAATGCCTCTTATTTATAATAAAATCCCAAGGGTAGGGGGTCGAGTGAAGTAATCATGATTTAGCTTTGGTTGAGTCAAAAACTTTGCAATGTTTTTAAAATAGGGGACAATTTAAATGTTTGTCTCAAAGCTTTGGACAAAAGGACAAAATTGAGTGGATGAGATTCAAAGTTGAAATGTGTGATTGAGATTCAACCATTTTGGATGATCCATGTGCTTTTGTCTCTCAATTCTCATTGGTTGCTCAATTTGTTGTTGAAAGATATTAGGATTAATTAAATTTTATTAATTAATTAAATTAGCCATGTAAGGGAATGGGTTCAATTTGATTTTTGATTTAAGAACTATACAATTAATTGATTAAAATCAATTATATAGTGTTTTTGACCCCTTTTAAGCTTTGATTTAATTATTTAATGTCATGATTTGATTTTTCTTTTGATTTTAATGATTTTGTCCAATTTGATTTAATAAATGTCCATTTAAAAATTGATTTGATCATTTTTTATGAGTTTTAAAGCATTTGTATTATTTTGAGCCATTTTGATGATTTTAAAAGCACTTTCCCATTTTTTAGTGTCTACAAATGCCCCTCTTTGAATTGATGTGCAAAGAACATTGATTCAAATAAATTTTTATGTCCTAATTGCTTTTTAGGTCCTGATTAACTGATACACAACTGATTTATGATACTGCCTGATTTGATACCTGATATGATTGATGATACTACCTCACTGATAATAGTTCAAAAATTTTGATGCCCCAGATTTCATGATATTTGATGCCACTTTGATACTCTTATGATGCCCCCTCAGAAATGAAACATATTGACTGCCTGATAGAAATTTTTTTATGATATTGATTGATTAGTTGATCCAATATGTTTTCATTTCTGAAAAATATTGATGATATACAGATTTCCACAAATTGCCCCAGTTTTGATTGATATGTTGATGAGAAAAACTATGATTGAGAAAATGTTGTTGATGTTTTTGGATGAATGATTAAACGTCCAAGATAGTTAGGTCTATTGTAGTTAAGCAAACAAGTGATCAGGATATCAGGATAATAGTACCAATGAATGTGATTTGTCAATCTGATAGGATAGTAAAAAATTGATAGGTAGGATACTGATCATATTGGTCCCGCCTCACGATCAAGAGTTAGGAAACAATAAGTTGGTACTGATTGGTTGATTGATTGGTTGACGTAAAATGATTCACTGATATAGAATACTGATATGATTCCCTTGATTTGCAAAACAAGCACATTTTCGTAAGTTATACATACGGTCCCTAGCTTCTCAGATATTAGATTTATGGATCTTCTTTGTTGTTGATTTTGTATCATGTTGATGTTTTATTGATCAAGACTTAGATGTATCATTTTGTCGTTGATATTGTATCTTGCTATACAAATTTTTTGTTATGAACATTGATATGATGATATGGACTTTTCTTTGATTCCCCCTTTTTGATTGATCAAGATAATTAACTGAACCCCCTTTTTCCTTGGAAAAATAACTACAAACCAATGCACTTAATCTAACATGAAAATGCAATGCAATGCAACTAATTGTCACTAGCTTTTAGCAAAGAAATGTCATAGAGAAATATTTTCATCATTGAGCATTATGGGACCGAAAAGCAAGTACAACCATCACTGACCACATCATGATGATATGAATACTACTTTATATCGCTTTTTGGTAACACCTTTTGGAAACTAGTACAACCTTCACTAGTTGAATGACCAACTATGGGAGTATGAATACCGGTTTCAACGGATTCAATGTTGCAAACAAAGGTCAACCCTCCACCCTATATGAATGTCCTCGATGATTCTTTGATGACCATGTCGTTAGATGAATTCACATAATTTGTTGGATCTCCTTCAAGACAGTCACTCAAAGGCAAGAAAAATATCATGTCTCCATCATGGCCAATCTAGTTGAAACATCATCGATTAGCTAAAAAGATGTGATAAAAGTCAATTCAATAAAGCTCATCAAAAGCTTCAAGTGTTTTGCAATGTATCAAGATTTTCAAAAAGAATTTCCAAACATTCTGATTTTTTAAGTGTTGTCAATTTTTAATCCCGAATATTAAAGTCAATGAAGGCTCAAGGATCAAGTTGTGGGATAAAAAATACTTGGGTATGAACAATGATATTCATCAAAGGTTCAACAAAAATCTCTCTCTTCTGAAGCTCTGATCTCTCTCTGATTGTGACCGAATGTAGCACTATTGAATCTGCTTGAGTTTAATGCATTGTGTCATGTGAATTGATGTCATTTGTTGAAATCCGCTGATTAAGATCAAATGCCCCTAGTTGGATAGGAAAAATGTTGGACTTGGGAAAACTTCCAAAATATTATAAAAGCTCGATTTATGCAAGATGCAGCTCAAAGCACTTTATGCTTTCCTTTTTTTTTTGGATTTTTACCAGCTCTCAAACAAGATCACATTGGTTTGTCCCCAATGTCTAGCAAGATATAGGACATGAAGGATGGATTTGCAAGCTGATGGATTAGAGATGGAAAGGCCATGATGGATGAAGCATGCGAATGTGACCCGTAGGACCATCTCCTCAAGAGTACCCAAGCTAAGGAAAAATGATATAGCAATGTGAAGCATGTTTTTGGATAAGCCATGGAAGCCAATGATGCAGTGCTAGATAGCCTATAGGATAATGATATGTTGTCATGAAAATGAGGGATCCAAAAGAAGTGGACATGTCAAGAAGTTCTTGATAACAATTTTTGTACTTTAAGTTCTTCATTTCGATCAAAGACCAAAGGATCAATTTGGGTAAGACGTGGATAAGATAACACAATCTGAGTAAAGGGGTGATGGAGTCTATGAAGGGATGTTTTGGGATTATGGAAAGATTGTCAAAGAATAATGAAGGTGAATTTGGGATAAGCAAGATCATGATAGGGTAACATGGATGCAACAAGTAAATAAGCTGATGGAAAGGATAATGGATGTCAAGATACATAATGCTCATGGATGTGTTCAACCTTGTCAAGATGAAGGTGAGAGAGGAAATATGGATGAAACTTGCCCCCAAGTGTAGAGTGCAAGAAAGAGGAATTACGCTTGACGCCTGTTTGCCAGGTTTTTATCATGGTATTTTTTTCTATTTACTTTTGCTACCCAGGTGCCTATTGCTAGGTTTTCACCAAGGCATTTTTTTTTCTTTTTTTTTTTGTATTTTTCAATATTTTCCCAACATCGGGATCTTTGGACAATGCTCTTCTGAAAGATATGCTATAATAAACTATGGGTATGACTAGGATGCTCAAAGATATTGATAAGGTGGATGGAAATATGGAAAGTAGGTATTGGAAAATGAATGTGAGGATACAAAGAAGGTATGTTGTGGATGGAAACGTTGGCAAGATCAACTTTGACACACACTTTGAAGAGTCATAGAATGATGGAGGAACAATAGATGAAGGAGGTAAGGATCTTTTTGAGGTAGTGGATTTTGGGATGTAGGAACCCAAATTAGACTTGGAAAGTGGAAGATGTTTGGAAGGAGATGGAATGGAAGCCTTTGGAAGCTTGAATGTCAATTTTGATTTTTCTTTTGTGTGCAAGTCTTTCAAAAGTGACTTGGGAATCCACATAGTCTTTGATGTTTCTTTCTTTTGTGATGCTTTTGAATGCATTTCTTCAATGAAGGATTTAGGAACCCACATTTTATTTGATTTTTTTTTTTGCTTGGTGGACCTTTGCGGCCTTTTAGATATTTCATTTTTATTTTCATTCACATGTCAATTAGATGGGACATTGTGATTTTTATACCCATATGGATTCTTGGATTTATGATTTTTATGTTGCACATCAACATTGCTTCCAAAAGACTTAAGAATTGTGGATGAATAGGAATAATATGGAGGGTTCATATGGATTGGTGTTTGGACATTCTTCAAATATGTGTGCCTTCATTGATCTTGATACATGGTAGGGTAAGTGAATGGAGAGCTAGGGATGATAGGAATGGAGAATGGAGGAATATATGGACCTAATACAGATGGAAGGGATGAAGACTTTTGTTTTGGGACATAGGAACCCAAAATGGATTTGGAGGATAGTGAAGGCATATGGTTGCATTTGAATGGAGGGTTATAAGGTGTGAAAGGGATATCAATATCTTTGGAAAGAGTTGCATTGCCAAAGTTTGCATCTTTACGATTTATCTTTATACCAATAGGCTCATGAGTAGCTTTGATAGGAACACATTTGATAGGATCAACTGAAGCTTGAAGGGATTTATTATCATGCAAGGGATTTGGAAGAATGATGGTTTCTTGAGGTGAACATGGAGGAATATGACAAGGAAATGATGGTATACTTTGATCTTGACAAGGATCTTTGAATGGTGTAGAGAGGGTATTTTGCTCTTGATTTTCAATATGCTCATTGGAAATTGTGGAAGGGATATCTTGATCTTGCTTGGGAAATGGAGAAAATATGGAACTTGGAAGGATATTTGGTTCTTGGAATGGAAAGATATCATCTTGGAAGACATGAAAGGATGCAAGGGGATCATCACAAGGTTCTATAGATATGGGACCTTCATCAAATATGGGAGGGGATTGTATATAATCTTGATCTTGATCTTTATCAATATTTGTTTCTTTTCTCTTTGGATTATCCTCTTGACATGGAGCCACTCCTAAGGACAAGGTAGATGTTTGGATATGTGTGGGGGATGTTTGGAAGAATAATGTAGGATCCTTTTGAAGGGTTATAATAGGCATTGAAGCACATGAAGCTTTGAGTTCCAAGATCTTTGAAGCATGGAAACGATCTATGACAAGATGTAAGTTAGCTTGAGTTTCTTTTAGAGGTAGTCGTTGAGGGTAGACATAGTCAATGTGAAAAGTGTCATCATTAGGCTCATTCTTTGATGGAGGAATTTTGGATAGTTGTGAAGCTTTGTGAGATGGATGAAGGATGAAAGGAGTACAAGCTATGGGAGAAACCTTGCTAGATAGAGGTTTGTGCATTAGATCTTTCTTGAGAGTGGTACTTTTCTCTTCATACTCTTTATTATCTTGATCACAAATAGATCCATCATGAAATTTATTTTGATCCAAGATAGGTTTGTTGCTCTTAAATGCTTCTTTTTGTGAAAAAGATGAAGATATAGATGGCCCATCATTATAAAGAAAAGGACACATTGATCTTAATGATGGCTTTTTAGATGATGTATCTTTTTGTTTTTACTCATTCTCCCTCAAGGTTGATGTGTCAAAATCATGAGGAAGCTTAGCTCCTAATTGAGATAACTTCATGAAGTATGCTTCTTTATCCCTCTTCATAATTAATTGCATTATTTCCATAAACATGGGATCTTGGATTGCTTCTGAAACTTCTTCTTCAGATACTTCATCATTTTGATTCCTATGGAGATCTTGATCTTGATTTTGATAATTATGCTCCATAATAGGATTGATTCGTATCTCAAATAGATTCATCATTACAAATATTTTTTAGGAATATGATCTATTTGTTGCACTAATAAGGAATATCTCTAAAAAGGGTATCCAAAAATTATTTCAAAATCTCTCCAAACCCTCAGGAAATGTCCATTGTTTTCCCTTCTTTGTTTCTAGGCGTCACTTGCCTGTGTGTAGGTGTGACTTTAAAATTAGTATGCGGTGACTAGAATTTGCCTAGGCATCACTCTGCGGGTCAGCAGGCGGCTTTTCTCTGTTGATAGGCATCACTTAACTTTTTCCAGGTGTTTCTTGAAATGTCACAGGCGTGACTTCCTTATTTGTAGGCATTTCCTGAATAGTCACAAACGTGACTTTATTGTGCATACGTAGTTTTCCTTTGTGTGTTGGCGGCACTTTACAGATCAGGTTGTAAATTTCAAATTTTAAAAATTGTAAGATCATGTCTATGAAATTTTCTTACTTGAAAATGAAGTACAAATGCAACACACACATCAAATTTGCACCATATCCCTAAAACCACACTAAAAGTGTATGTTCTCGGTCATTTTTCACAAGTATCAACAAAAATAGATTCCAAGCAATCTACCTATAGTCAAATTTGGCTTTTTAACACGTTTGGCTCTACAAGGCAGCTTACTACTTATCAGGATTTAATGAAAATATCCGTTCTAAATCATGTCAAGTCCTTTTTCCCACTTGCAGGCTTCCCACATGCACAAAACCATGATTTGGCGCAATCCAAAAGGACTACTAGAGGAAGTGAAGAAACTTGCACATAGCCTAGTCACTCCCCTATTAAGGAAGAGTGTATTGTTTTTATAGTGGGTTGGATAGTACCGTGGCTAAGGTAATTGTCTCCCACTTGGGTCGTTCCCTCTCACCGTCCTCGTAAGGAAAATCTTGGGAGGCAGGCCCTCTATTGTTCTATTTTAACTAGCATGTATGGAAAAGCAAGAAATTGAACTTAGTCCAACAAGTTTGGAAATTTGGTTCACTTAAAAAGTGAAGAGCATATCCCTATTGTCTTTCTTCATTCTAAACACTCAAGCAACCATTGTTCTTTTTCAATCTCTTGACAATGAGATTCTTATAATTGAGGTGTTTGTGTTAATTCCTTATTTTAATTAAGCTAGATTCAATGAATGCCACAATTTAAGCAAGTGCAAGCTTTGATTTGATGAATACCTCTTTTTTGTAGCTAGCAAAAGGCTAGGCGCTTTTGTGAGGTTTTTGATTGCTTGTTTTTGCTTTCACTCACCTAGTGGCAATCGTTCCCGCTCCCTCCTCCAACAAGTTAGTCAACAAAGCCATACAAAATGAGGGAAACCATAAAGGAACAATTTGAAGTACTATTAAGTGTTTTCACAAGATTTTTCAATGAAAACTTCAACAACTTAATGTAAACAAATTTCAATTTAAGGTAGGAAATTTAAGCTTGTAAGCATCTAACACCTTGATGTAATGAGTATACAATTTCTCTTCTAAGCCTAAAATCTCTAAAATTAAAGCACTATGCAATTCCTTTTCACATTTAGCTTGTATTCTTACCTCTTTGCTTGGTTGTGTGACTCTTCTCTCTGGATTTTGAACTTTTCTGTGTTTGCTCATCTGCAGTAAAAATACAGACAGAGAGTAAGAAAATAGATTCTATAGATTTGACAGCAAATTAAAGCAAAAAGTAGTAGGCGTCATTAGTCAACTAATACGCGTGATTAAAATGCTAGCACGTGTAACTTTAAAAATATCCAACGTCACTTTCCAGTGACTCAAGCAACAGTTAAAGTTTAGCAAACGTAACACTTTAATTACTAGGTGTGAAAAGTAATGAAAATTGCATATGATAAGCTATTTAAAGCGGCAATTAACAAATACTAGGCATGATAGTTTGCAGTAAATTATGTCGTAAAGATTGTCACAGGCGGTAAAACACAACAAATACATGACACTTCTCAGATCTCAGGTGTCACTTTACTATCTCAGGCATAACAATTTATCTCACAAACGTCACACTTTATCTCTCAAGCGTCAATTGATTGTTGGTAAGCGTCATCAGAATAGCCATAGGTGTTATTAGATTCTTCTTACGCGTCATTTCTCCTATTTTATGCAAAAATTCATGAAAAAGTGACAACAAAAACACATAAAACTTGATGAAAATGTTAGAAATGAGGCTTCGAGCCCCGCAGTGGGCGCCATTTGTGTGTGAATGATAAACACCTTCATGAAATTAGGCTTATTAACTAACAATTCAAAGTAAATACAATACAAATTTAAACTAAGAAATGAATTTAACATCCATGACATCTCATGGTTCTCTAATTAGATGTGGTAAGTAGAGCTCTCAGCTTTGTATTCCCTACTAGTGACACTTCTAAAATGAGAAATCTATGATACCAATATGCCTAATATAGCTCACAATTCTCCATTATGCTACGATAAAATGCAAATGCAAATGATAAATACTCTCAAATGGTCTTAATTGCTCATGAAATTGACTATAATAAGGATGTTTTACTCTTCAAATCTCTAATCGCCTCTTATGCTCACAAAATGCCTCTTATTTATAGTAAAATCCCAAGGGTAGGGGGTAGAGTGAAGTAATCATGATTTAGCTTTGGTTGAGTCAAAAAATTTGCAATGTTTTTAAATGGGGGGACAATTTAAATGTTTGTCTCAAAGCTTTGGACAAAAGGACAAAATTGAGTGGATGAGATTCAAAGTTGAAATGTGTGATTGAGATTCAACCATTTTGGATGATCCATGTGCTTTTGTCTCTCAATTCTCATTGGTTGCTCAATTTGTTGTTGAAAGATATTAGGATTAATTAAATTCTATTAATTAATTAAATTAGCCATGTAAGGGAATGTGTTCAATTTGAGTTTTGATTTAAGAACTATATAATTAATTGATTAAAATCAATTATATAGTGTTTTTGACCCTTTTTAAGCTTTGATTTAATTATTTAATGTCATGATTTGATTTTTCCTTTGATTTTAATGATTTTGTCCAATTTGATTTCATAAATGTCCATTTAAAAATTGATTTGATCCTTTTTTATGAGTTTTAAAGCATTTGAATTATTTTGAGCCATTTTTTTTATTTTAAAAGCACTTGCCCATTTTTGAGTGTCTACAATGCTCTTAGAGGTGAAGCAATGAGACTTCTTGAGAGATTTCGCATCCCAGTACTATTCCAGATCAAGCAAGCTTAACCACAGAGTTTCCTCCAAGGTTAAGCCCACTTTGCTTGCAACCCCATTTTAGTAAGAAATTACTAAAATTCAAGACCCAATACCTCCCTCTCACTTGCAAGCTAAGTATTTTATTCTACTATAGATTCTCAAAGGATTTTTGTTGGCTCCATGCTTGAAACAATGAATTTTTTTTCCTTAAAGCCAATTACAAAATAATTCCCTCCAATCGTTCCTTTACCAACCACCTCATTAAGAGATGGAAATGCAAATTTTTAGTTTCCAAATACAAACAACTTAGCCTTTAGTTTTTGAGTTCTAAGGTTGATACAAAATCTGAACTCACTATGTATAAGCTTCTTCATATCAAGTTTCTTTTGTATTCTCACCTCTACATCATGTAACCCCTCTTACTTGCCCCTGTATGCACCCTAAAATGGTCGCCTAGACTTTGGGCCCCATTTCTGCAATTTGTCAAATCCCTAAATCAATATTTTCAAAAATCAACATTTTTCAAATATATCAATTTCCTTGATCAAATCATAATCAATTCAATATTTCCTAAGGTTTGAGCTTTATTTAATTTTTTAAAAAATAAAAATAAAAATCTTATTTAATTAAGAGAATAAATCCTTTTTAATTAATTAAAAATCTCTTTTAATTAAATAATAAAATCACTTTATTCTAAGCCTTTATTTAATTAAAAAGAATTTCCTCCCCTTTTATTTAAATAAAAAATCTCCACTTTTCTTCTTATCCTATGTTGCACAAATGAAGCATTTAATTCTTATTTATAAAGAAAAAAAAAAAGAAAAGCACTTTTTGTCTCACATGGACATAAAGTAAATGCTCAACATAAAGTAAATGCTTCTAATTTTTCTATTGGAGGATATTTGTGCACAAGGATCAAGCTTCTTTTTTTCTCCACCGTTGATTAAATATTTTGCCTCTTAATCTCCATGGTCCATTGATTTTTCACCTCCTATAAAAGAAGGGCTCTCTTCCTCATTTGCACACACAATACATACTTGAATTATTATGCTACAGGTTTTCTAAGTCATTGAAGCTTTTAGAGATATTCTTGCATCAAATTTTGAAGATTTGGAGCATCATTGGCATTCATCTTGCATCTACATCACATCCTAGCTTGCATCACAGTTGCATCATCATGGTATCATTTCCTTTCATGTTTTAGATTAATCTCACATAGTTTAATTAGAGGGTTTGTAACTCTTTCATTTCCATTTTCATAGCTTAATTGCATCTTCATTCTCATAAGATTAATTTGCATTCTCATATAGATTTGCATAGCATTGCATTCATTTGGAATCTCTCATTGTGTGGTTGACTAGCAAGGTCATGAGTTTATAGCTCTAGCTGAGAGCAATTTTACAAATCTTGCAACTCCATGCATAGAGAGCTATGGATCGATTTGTGAGGGCTCATTCTTGAGTTTTTCTTGCATGTAAGGATTCATAGAAGTGTGACAACATTTTAGCACACAGCCCCCACTATCATGACCATGAATATGTTAAACATAAATTTCTTTTACATATGCTAATGTGCAAAGAATCTACCACATGCTCATGTCTTTACCCTAACCCTTTACTCATGTCTTTCCTTCTAACCCTCATGAAAATCTACTCTTTTGGTTTTTAGAGTTTTTAGGATTACAATTATTGAGGTTTGCAAGAAAATTATTATGAAATCTATTTAGAAACTGTCATTGGAAACTTTCTGGACACCTCTTTCTTTCCTCATTATGTTTAGATATAATGTACATATATTGTAACTTGTATCTTTATATGCCAAATCTCTCTACTCCGATGAAGATTTGTTCTTTACTTATTCAAATTTGGTCCAACAAGTGAACTTGATCTATAATACTACCCTAGAACTCTTACAGCTTGTAAAGAATCCTACATGTTTTATGAATTATTTTAACATTGTCGCTTGCCTAATGATGCCCACGTTGATGCAATGTTCAGTAAATGCCATCTTGTTTATAATATATTTTTATTCATCTTTGTCAATTGAAAAACAAAAAACCCAACAATACTAGCCAATCAAAAAATAAGAATAAATGTGTTAAATACTACTTTTAATATAATGATTTCTAAGGAGCATAGTATAAAAGGGTTGCACACATTTTCCTAAGAATGAATTAATTGGCCACCATGAAAACATTAATCTCCCCTATAACTAGGTGGGACTAATAACTTTGTTAATAAAGGTTTATGAATAACACTAGTGTGCACACAAAAGTAGTGCACTTCTATGGATCCTTACATGCAAGGAAACTAAAAAATGAGCCCTCACAAATCGATCCATAGCTCTCTATGCATGGAGTTGCAAGATTATGGATTTTCTCTCAGCTAGAGCTATTGAGCTTGTGACCTTGCTAGTCAACCATACAATGAGAGATTAGGATGATGACAAGGGCAAGAGTGCCAATATCCCCAAAGAATCAAATGGAAATGCAATGCAATGCAAGCTAAGAGTGAGAATGCACATGTGCAAGTTATGCTATGCAAATGGAAGTACAAACTAAGTTATGAAATAGAAATAGCAATGTGTTAAACAATCCTTCCTATTAAGCTAGATGATTTATTCTAAAACTTGAAAATAAAATCTAAGCTATGAAAGCATAAACATGAACTACTATGCAAGAATGGAAACTAAACTATGAAGCAAATGAGGAACTCTAAGATGTAGTACAACAATGATCTCTAAAAAGCTCCAAAGTCTTCAAGAATTCCTGCAACATAGAGTTAGTATGAAAATGAGTGTCTTAGAATGAGGAAGAGAGCTCTCCTTTTATAAGAAATGAGGTGAGATGGACCATTGAGATTAAGAGGCAAAAGTCTTAATCAGCGGTGGAGCTTGAAAGAGGAGCAATCCATGTGCACAAGTATCCTCCAATAGGAATTGACTTTGTGTCCATGTGAGACAAAAGTGTTTTTTTCCTTTTTTTTATAAAATGAGAATAGTGTTTTATTTGTGCAACTTAGGATAAGAGGAAAGGGTGGGGCTTTTTATTTAAATAAAAGGGGAGGAAATATTCCTTTTAAGTAAATAAAAGCTTAGGATAAAATGGTTAGCCCAAGGCAAATAATCAAAAATAATGAAATATGACTTGATCAAAGAAATTGATAGTGTTGAGAATATTGATTATTGATAAAACTGATTTAGGGTTGATAAATCAAATAAATGGGGCTCAAAGTCTAGGTGACCATTTTTAGGTGCATACATTTGCCCCTCTTTGACTAATGTGTGATCGATTTGGGAACACATGTGGTCAAAGAATGGAGTTGAAATGTGAGATCGATCTGGGATCACAAAACAACTCAGATGTGAGGTCGATTTGGGATCACACCCGGACAAACATAAGCAAAGGCCTTTGAACATGAGGTCAATTCGGGATCACATTCAAAGTAAGAGATAAGAATCTCAAATTTGAGCAAAAAAGCTCACAAAAAGATGTCTGAATCAAGAGAATCAGGGATGAGAATCCCATAGGTACTGCCCCCTCGGAATCGAAATCGAAATCAGGTAGAGGAGAGACAGCAAATTGATAAAGATGACCAAATCATAATGAAATCACAATTGAAGGTAAGGGTCAATAGGTTAACCATTAGGCAATAAAACATGCCCCAGTGATGAAGTAGAAGAATACAAAATAGAAGACTAGAAATAGAGTGAATGAAAGACTAGAAAATTTGAGAGACATGGAAGGAAGAAAGTCCATCGAAAATCAAATTATGCCTCAAAAAGTCAGTAAACTGCTCAAAAGAAGGAGAAAATTTGAAACATGATTTTGACTATCAAGATGACCTGAGATTTTGATTTTGAGTCTGAAAACGGATCCAGGACGACGAAATTAGGTAGGGGTGCAATTTTTGCGTAATTCCAAGGTGTTTTGAAAATTGGTCAAAAAGTCAAAAATGCTATAAAAGGGGCCAAAAATGTCATTTTCAAAATCATTTGACTTTTAGAGAATTGTGAGAGCTTAGAGAGAGAAAATGGCCCAGCAAGAAGTGATTCCAGTCCACAGGCACCGATTCGAGTGTGGTTGGTTGCACAACCGGCCTCCACACTATGCTGCTCCGGTGAGTTTTCAAAAAACTTCGCTTTTGTGAGTCATTAATGAGCATTTAAGATTTTTAGCACGTTTTTCAAATTTTGAAATTTTCAAATTTTTAGTTTAGTCGAAATATCGCATGATACTTTAAAAGTATCGCGCCCTTTGGGGAGAAATATCGCGTGATACTTCGTGGGTCTCCCAAGTATCGCTCGCGCATAGACACCTGTATCGCACAATACCGGGTGAACTATCGCACGCCCAAAGGTATATCGCCCTGCTATAGAAAGAAGTATCGCATGATACTTGTTCCAAAAGCAGTATCGCCTAAGGGTAAAATTTGAATTTTTAAGTATTTGTGAGCAAAAATGACATGGGTCTAGACAAGTTTACATTTTTAGAGATGTGTGATACTGATTTGGGACATCCATCATGATATGTTCTAACAACTGGCTTGGTTTAATGGCTTGCAGGAGGTCTTTCCGGCGTTGATCATTAGAGCGCTGAAAGTGGTGGGACTGAAATATGTTCGAAACCTAGATAACCCAGGTGAGGATGACATCAGAGCAATGGGATTCAGATACCTGTTACGGATGCCACACATACGAGCCGATCACGGGTTGTTGACTGCTCTTGCCGAGAGATGGTGTAGTGAGCACAACACCTTCCACCTGCCTACGGAAGAGGCATCGATCACACTAGAGGATGTCTACAGGATTCTGCGAGTACCATGCCATGGTGAGCCTGTGAGTATAATCATGTTTTAAAGATATAATTTTTTAAGTATAATGTTTCCATATGATGAAAATGAACATGATTTTTTGCTGGCATAGGTATACTATGATCAGGATGCGACTGAGAGGTGGCAGTTGATTCAGGAGATGTTCCAGGATGTTACCATTCTGGACAGACATGTCGGCTGGGAGCAGCTTATGGATGACTTTGGCCGTGATTTTCCTGTACCATGCATTGTGGCATCATTTATTGGCCAGATCCTGATGACTGATCGCAGTCAAAAGGGATTCCTGCTCAGATGGGCCAGGTTACTGATAGACTTGGTAGGCAGACCTCGGCGCATGGTATGGGGACCTGCCATACTTGCAAAGATGTATCATGAGTTGCACGAGATCATCTATAGGGATGGTCAGACATGGGCTTGCGGTGCCATCCTGGCACAGGTATGGACCTGGGAGCATATCGCTATGATACACCCTAGAGTTCAGCCTAGGGAGCGGAGATACCCATACATCTACAGATATGCGAGTTACATTTCTTATGCTCACACAAGGGATGTGACTCACTACAGACGGATCCTAGATGAGATGACCTCATTCACGTGGAGGCCATACAAAGATGTGGAGGCATGGGGAGATGTAGATGATGAGCTGAGTTACATGTTGTGCACTCGGCCACTGGTAGGTTGACATGCAAAGATAGTCAAGAGATTCTGCATCACTCAGGTATGGCGACAGTTTGGGAGACAGCAACGAGTCTCCATAGAGATGACCACCTACGCAAGGGCCAGGGATGAGGAGGGACAGGGATGGCTACCCATGTTAGACTATCGGTGGGCTATTAAAGAGACAACTGGGATCAGGAGGGAGCCCTGGGAGTATCTCCCAGATGTGGCGTATGTAGGGGCTGATGCAGCGTACAGGGTAGAGCGACAGAGGGCATCGTTCCCTCAATTTACTGTACCAGATGCTGTACAAGTTGCCCTAGGGGGAGGAGACGGAGGGGATGATGAGGATAGAGGAGGAGCTCTGGTTAGAGAGGTGGGGGAGGGATCCAGAGGTGGTGGCCAAAAATGGCCACAAGGTCAGGGATCAGCGGCTCCTGAGGATGAGGTGAGACCAGCTCGCTGGCAGGCAGGGGTACAATAGGATCAGCCTGCGGGTGGGGAGGAGCTGAGAGCCAGGATACAGGCTCTAGAGGTGCAGATGCAGTAGCTGAGGATTACTATAGCTGTGAGGGATCAGCAGCTAGCAGATCTAAGAGCAGAGAGAGATCAACAGATAGCTGATTTTAGGGCAGAGATAGCACGCTACGAGGTGATGGCACAGGCAGATGTGCTAGAGATCCAACGAGAGTCAGTGAGAGCAGCATATTATCACAAACTCTACCTTCAAGTCATTCCAAAGGATGAGAGAGCACCATCATATTCTCAGAGGGCAGGGGTATCAGATGTTGTACTTGATAGGAGAGCCATGCCTCCTCCACCACCATGAGCTCCTCACGAGGGTGGTAGCGAGTCCTAGGTTTAGGTCTGAGGTTGTTAGATATTTAGACATATCTTGAGACATTGATCTAGATTTTGGGATCCCATATTGTATATTGTATCATGAAATTGAGTTATATATGAGATTACTGGATGTTCGATATATCATGTGTTTATGTCTCACTTGTGATGGATGTATCAGTTTATGTATATTGTCTTGTCATTTTGCTCAAAATGTTTATGTATATGCTCATGTATGTTCTCTCTCGTAGATGTATTTTTAATTCTCATGTGTATGATATAGACTCATGTTTCTAAAAATGACAGTTGTGATATAGATATGATGATATGATTAACCCCTTGTGATGAATAGGAACAGGTTCGAGATGAAAAAGACAAGGAGTGAAAGACATGATTAAGAAGAAGGAAAGGTGAGCACAGTCGACTGACAGGTCCACGTAAGATGAAGAAAGGAGAGCTCTCTCCATATGCAAGATGCAAAACTAGACTATCATGAACCTAAGAATGCAAGCTACTATGAAAGTGGTTGACTTGCAAGGTCACAACGCTTATAGACATCTAATTATCATCATCGAGCTTTATTGGTAGCGTCGGAAGATCATACAATGCACACTAGCATAACTATGTGGATATGAATATGATCTTTATTAGATAGAAATGTGGAAATCCCACCTAGGCATCAAAGACATGGAGGTCAAGATGACTAATGCAGTGAGATTACCTAAGTTTGATATGGCCAGATTATGCTTGTATCAAGACACATGAAATTCAGGATAGCTAGAAGCATGCACTCGCATAAAACAGGCAAGGATAATACCTTGTCAATCCATAGTGTCAAGTAGGACCAGCATAAATGCTCATGATAGTTAGGATCAACAAACTATACCCACAAGCAGATAAAGAAATAAAACATATTCTCATACCCTCAGTCTTCTAGCTATGCATCATCGAAAACTTCTCAGGGAGAGACCACTCATCAAAGAAATCCTCATAGATAGCACACAAAGAAAAATAAAGTCAACATATCTCAACAAGTTGATTGGTTAAGTGCGTGTGTGTTGGTCATAGAGTCAAACTCTGAGTATCACATCTACTTAGTGAGAAATATCACATTACACTTGGACTATTGGGTAAGACATCTGATAAGTGTTAAGAAACACTCGACACAAGGCTAGTGTTGAAAAACACTATTTGGGGTGGTGTTGAAAAACACCTGTTGTGAAATGCCTCAAGAGACAAACGCACCTAAAGGACCTATGCGAATAGTTGTGCCCCCTAGACAAAGATAAAGACCAATTCCAGACCAAGTCAAATAAGGTCAAGGCATGATGGAAAGTGGCTAAGTGTCGAGGATGCATGCTAACAAATAGGGGTGCAAAGGCCTCAAGTAGCGCCTGTTTCCAGGTTTTCACCACTTGGATTTATTGCAAGTTTTCTCTTTTTTCATTTTTTTGGATTTTTGCTACCAAGGCGCCTGTTTCCAAGTTTTCACCAAGGCACTTTTTCTATTTTTTTGAAATTTTTGCATTTTTTTATTTTTTTGTATTTTTATCAGGACTTTTTATGCTTTTTAGGATTTTTTCAGCATCATATATGAATATTTTTTTTTTGGTATTTTTTCAGGATCATAAAATATATACAAAGGATGCCCCCAGACAGAAACAGGCATCAAGGATAGAACTTCTTTAGGTGCAAAATGTTGATGGGATCAGGGAGCTGTTCTCCATCAGGATCTGATAGTAAATATGCACCGGTACCAAAAGCAGCTGTAATAACATATGGTCCAAGCCAATTGGGTTCAAACTTTCCCTTTTGTTCTCTGTTCTGTTGATTCTTAGAGTTCTCTCTCAAAACAAGATCACCTATCTAAAATTCCCTAGGGCAAACCTTCTTGTTGAATGCTTTGGACATACGCTTCTGATACACTCTCATATGATCAAATGAAGCCTTACACTTCTCATCTAGAAGTTCAAGTTCCTGTAACCTCATGGCGCGGTAATCCTCATCTGTTATCAATCCTTTGAGTGAGACTCTAAGTGAAGGTATCTCTACTTCTAAAGGTAATACCGCTTCAGCACCATAAGGCAAAAGGCATGGCTCCTATAGGTGTGTGAATGCTAGTTCTGTAAGCCCATAGTGCTGGATTGATTTGCAAGTGTCAATCCCTACCATTCTTGTGCACTGTCCTATGAAGAATCTTAAGGATGGTTTTATTGGAAGCCTCTGCCTGTCCATTTCCCTGTGCAAAGTAAATGGAGGACCAATGTTGCATGATTTTAAACTTTTTGAATAAATGCTTTAGGTCCTTATTCTTGAATTGACTTTCATTATCAGTGATAATCTCAGAAGGTACTCTAAATCAGCAAATAATATGATTCAAGATGAACAAAGAGATAGTCTTCCCTGAAGCCACAGAAAGTGGCACGGCTTCCACCCATTTTGTGAAGTAGTCAGTAGTAGTAATAATGAACTTATGTCCACCTGATGAGTAGGGGTGAATTTGCCCAACTAGATCAAAGGCCCAGCGCTGAAATGGCCAATGAGAAATGGAAGGAATCAGCTCCCTACCTGGAGCATGAATCAAGTTTCCATGTTTCTGACATGTTTCACAAGACTTAGCAAAGGATATTGCGTCTATCTACATCATGGGCCAATAATACCCCACCCTAAGAAACCTTCGAGCCATGGCAAGACCATTGGAATGTCCACCACAAATGCCCTCGTGGATGTCGGCTAGCGCTTGGTCAGATTCCTCCTTTTCCAAGCACCTAAGGAGTGTCCCATCTAAACCCATCCTATATAAATCACCAGAGATAAGGGTGTGGAAGGAGGCATTGCGGACAAGGTTTCAGCGTTTAGAATGGTTGAACGTGTCAGGGATGATGCCATCACGAAGATATGAATAGATAGCACCATATCGGGAAGATTCATGTGTGACAAGGGTACAAATGACATGGCTTTTAGATGAGTCAAATATGGGATGGTGTAGCTCTTCCTCCAGGAATTCAAATCTTGATTCATGTTGTTCCAACTGAAGGAGTGAAGCTAATGTGGCCATAGCATCTACAGCTTTGTTCTCTATCCTAGGGATCTGTTGAAATGTCACAAATGTAAAGTAATGCCTCAATGATTCAACCATCTTTTTGTAAGGTACCAATTTATCATCCTTGGTTTGATACTCCTCATTGACTTGGTTGATAATTAGCTGTGAATCCCCAAAGACATGTAATTATGTTATGTTCCATTCTATAGCCATTTTCAATCCATTGGTCAAAGCTTCATATTCGGCAATATTATTTGTACATGGGAATAAAAGTTTGTAAGACTTTGGAATGTTGTACCCATGGGGAGCGACAAATAATACTCCAGCACCTGATCCATTTTGCATGTGGGAACCATCAAAGAACATCTTCCAAGTGTGAGTAGTCATATACAGTATGTGTTCATCTGGGAATTCTACCTGAATAGGCATACTATCCTTAACTGGAAAGTCAGCTAATTGGTTAGCAATAGCTTTCCCTTTTATGGCCTTTCTTTCAATGTACTCTATATCAAATTTAGATAAAACCATCATCCACTTGGCAAGCCTACCCGTGAGGGCGGCCTTACTAAGCAAGTACTTAAGAGGATCAATTTTTGCAACCAAATGTATAGTATGAGCAAGCATATAGTGTCACAACTTTTGGGAAGCAAACACTACTGCTAGACAAGACTTTTCAATGCTATTATAATTTATCTCATAAGATACTAGAGTACGACTAATGTAGTAAATAGCCCTTTCTTTCCCAGTATCATCTAATTGAGCCAACAATGCCCCTAAAGAAGACTCTGTTGCTGAAATGTATAAAATCAATGGTTTCCCAGGAATAGGCGGCATCAAAATTAGAGGATTAGCCAAGTATTGTTTAATTTGATCTAGGCTCTTTTGGCATTCCTCATTCCACACGTAAGAAGCACCCTTATGCAATGTCTTATTAAAAGGTTGTGCTCTGTCTACAAGTTGAGAAATAAACCTCCTGATCGACTGAAGACATCCCTGAAGACTTCTCATTTGACTGATATTTCTTGGAGGTGGCATATCTAATATAGCTTGGACCTTTTCGAGATCAACCTCTATTCCTTTTGCTGAAATTATGAATCCTAGGAGTTTACCTGAGGCAACTCCAAATGCACACTTTTTTGGATTCAATCTAAGCTGAAATTGTGCCATGTGATCTAGAATTACTTCCAGATCATCTAGGTGTGTGTCCCATTTTCTAGATTTAGCCAGGGTATCATCCACATAATCTTCCATGTTCTTATGCATCATATCATGAAAAATTGTGGTCATAACTCGCTGGTATGTTGCTCCTACATTCTTTAGGCCAAATGGCATGACGTTCCAATAATAGGTTCCCCATGCACATGTGAAAGCTATTTTCTCTTGATCTTCAGGAGCTATTTTTATCTGGTTATATCCAGAAAACCCATCCATTAAGGAATATATCTCATAACCTGCCGTCATATCCACTATCATGTCTATGTTTGGGAGTGGAAAGTCATCCTTTGGGCATGCTTTGTTGAGGTCTCTGAAGTCTGTGCAAATGCGAATGGACCCATCATGTTTTGAAACTGGAACAATATTGGAGATCCACTCAGCGTAGTCGATAGCTCGAATGAATCCTGCACGTAAGATCTTTTCTAATTTAGCTTTAACAAGAAGAGCTATGTGAGGATGCATTTTCCTCAACTTTTGTTTAACTAATTTTATTCCTGGAGCTATAGATAGATGATGCATAATAAGATCAGTGTCAAGCCCTGGAATATCAGAATATGTCCAAGCAAAGTTGATTTTCTTCTTTTGCAAAAATTTTGTATATGCCTCTTTTTCTCCAACTGATAGAGACTAAGCTAGGTGCACTATTTGGGGAGCCTCTTCTGTATTCAAATTCACTGGTTGCGTAGGCTCAATAAGAACTGATGACCTATCTTGGAAGTAACTTGGCAAGTTATTAAGTACCCCATCCTTAGGCACCTCAAAGAGGTTTTCACCCTCGGATACGTCATTTATTTTCACTATTTTTGGTTCTGATACCGCCACAAGGTGGTTTTCGCCATTAGCCCTATTTTTCTTTTTTTCTTTTTCTTTTATTTTTAGACTGAGGTACTTAATATCAGGCTCCGGCATACTCGTTGTTGGTTCACTGGTGGAAGAAGCCATGGGTTCAAGAGCATTTAGATTGCAGGCAATTTCATAATCATTCTGAAAAGTGAGGAGTCTAGGCTCTTGGTGGCGCTGAGACCAATCGAGTAGGTCATAGTGAACAAGGGGTAGGTCAATGATAGGTTCAACATTGTTTATATGGAAGGTGTTATCTCTGGTGATCATACAATCAGGATTCATCTAGTCCTCTCCTAAGATACCCGAGTCAGGATTTGTCCTATCAAATGAAGTGTCATCCAATAAGGCAATTCGAGGAGTCCAATCCTCCAATCCTACACTAGGCTCGTTGGTCACATCGGGTTGACTACTATAAGTATGGACAACATCCATGTCCAAATCAACTGTTGCATCTGAAAGTGAATCCCATTCGAACTCCTGTGAGTTTGTCTCTGAATCATTATTTGGGCCTTGTGATGTAGAAGCCTCAAGGTTAGGAAAGGTTTCCCCTTCTCTAATACTAGCATTGTTACTATCCGTCGCAACTAGGATAGCAACACTTTCCATTGTCAATCTAGCATTCATACTGTCAGTTGTCAAGTCTTGTGAATCTCCCCAAAGGAGATTTTTTGAAGGAACCCAATCATCAGACATATCTTGCTGATTAGAGAGATTAGGGGTGTAGTCTGAGTCATTCTCACTATCTGTCGCAGCTGAGACAGGGACACTTTTTTATTTCTTATTTTCAAAACCTAAGCCAATTATTGACTTATTCCTTCGTCCAAAAAGGGTATGGTTAAGAGGTTTAGCCCTAGCATCCAGCCTATGACTAAGGGGACCCTGTCTTGGATAACCCATATTCTTGACCAATGTATACCCTCTCCCATAAGTTCTAGGGGAAGGTGCAAAATTCTCATTATGTAGGTACTTCTCTTCTCGGTAAATCTAGTCTCTAACGGCAACCTCTTCTTTTTCTTCTTGAATCAGAACTGAGGATTCGAAAAACTTATCGAACAATGTCATGGCCGAAGATGAGGGCTTCATTTCTTGAGAAGGTCTGCCATAAGACCTAGGGGAAATTGGCAATTTTGTAAATGAATCCAATTTGTAATCCCCCATACCAAGATCTATGGTCTTGAATTTATTCTTGCATTGTTCAAATGCGGTATCAAAAGTGTTAGCCTCCCTATTCAAAGGAATGTGGGACCCTGCTAAAATTGTGTTGACTGACAGTGTGTTGTCTCCAGGTATGCAGACTTCTAATCCATTGTAAGGGAATTTTACACACTAATGATAAGTAGATGGGACCGCTTGCATCTCATGTATCCATGGTCTACCTAACAAAATATTGTAAGCCAAAGGACCAGCATCAACAATCTGGAACAAAATGTCTTTCTGTACAGGACCAATTCAAATAGGAAGAATGGACAATCCTTTAGAACTACGTTCTGCTTCATCATAAGCCTTGATAGTTATTTTCTTTCTTGTGTCAATGACTTCTTCTGAATAACCCAAGGCCTTCAATAAGCTCAAAGAACAAATATTAAGCCCAGCACCCCCATCTATCAACACACGCCTGACACGGGTCTTGTGGATCATAACCTCTATATGAAGGGCCAAATTGTGTGGGTGGCTTAATGACTTGTCATCTATCTTTGAGAATGTAAGGTAGTGAGGGCTAGCCAAGTGGTTGACCATATTCTGGAATTGATCTACATCTATATTATTAGGGACATTAGCCGTTCGCAAGGCATCCTCAAGGACACGCTTGTGCTTAGGGGACAGTCCCAAAAGCTCAAAGATTGAAATCTACGCTGGTGTACGTTGTAATTGGTCAACAAGATTATAATTCAACTTAGGACCAACAACAGATTTTGGAAGAACACCCTTTGACACTAGCTGCTTAGACTTACTAGAGTTAGGACCTCTAATAACAATGGGAGCTTGAGACTGGCTTCTAGTGATAGCATTGAGGGGTTGGGACATCCTTTGTGAGTGAGGACCTCTTAGTACCACAACAGGTCCTTCATCAAGCATAGGAGTTGAACCCACATCATATCCATAAGGGTCTTTCCCTCTCATCATGTTGACATTATCATCAGCCACTTCAAGCATGTTAATAACATTTTCAGCATTTGTGTAGGTATAGTTGATAGCAGCCTTGCCATTCTTGTTGTTAGAATTCTCTCCTTTCTCATATTTGGGCAAGGGTTCTTTAAAAGTTTTGTCATCCGCATTAGTGGTTAGACCATCAACTTGTAATTTATTGCTCTCAATAAGGTCTTGAACAAGATGTTTAAGTCTAAAACAATTTTCTATATCATGTCCAATTCCATTGTGAAAGACACAAAAGGCCTTCTCATCCCACCAATGAGGTTTAGGATCTAGTATGTGGTGTTTGGTAGGATCCTAAGGGTGTGCCAAATTGTGAGCAATTAGTGTCTTGAAAATGTCTGCATAGGAGTCCCCAAGTTTGGTAAATTGTCTCTTTTCATTTTTAGGTCTTCCTTGATACTTGGGTTTATTCTCTTGTTGTCCTGAGGATGTTTGCAGCTTCATGGCTTGAACTGCATGAGAGAGATTAAGAACTCCCTCATTCTTAGGTTGTGATGAGTCAACAACTCCATCATTGACAACTTGCTTATTCTTATTCCAATAGGAGTTCTTTTTGTCCTTATTACCATTATTATTGTTGTTTTGGCCATTGTTGTGATTAGTTGTTTTGGCCAAAATTCCTTGTTCTTTTAGGACATCCTCTATGCGACACGCCACTTCTACCATGGTATCAAAAGAATTAAATGGGATCTACCTTACTTCATACCTTAATTCTGGTACCAAGTTGCTCACAATGATGTCTATTCTTTCCTCCTCAAGAATTGTCCTAGGATACTTCGAGCACAACCGTCTCCATCTTCGCAAGAAGGTGACAAAAGGTTCTCCTTGATTTTGTTTGAGTTTGCACAAATCAAGCATGGTGACCGACCTTCATAAGTTATAAGCAAAATGTTGAACAAATCTTTCCACAAGCTCTCTAAATGTCTTAACTAGAGGAGTAAGGTTAGTAAACCACTCCATGGCTTGACCCTTGAGGCTCCTTGGAAATAATCTCATTAAATAGGAGTCTTCATGGTGAAAAGAAAAACTCATTATATAAAATTGTCTAACATGGTCATGAGGATCACCAACGCCATCATATTTGTCATAGGTAGGAAACTTCACCTTCTTAGGAAACTCAACCAACACCACACTCTTGTCGATTGGGTTGGGACATATGGAATCCAAATTAAAGGTGCTCTTAGGTGCCCTCATCCTTTCTATATCCCTTTGAAGTTGTTTGATCACCTCATTAGTTGATGGATCTTGCTTCTTTACCTTTCGGTCCACATCAAAATTGTATGGGACCTTAGCACCTTTGTTGATGAGACTTTCTAGGAACTGATCCTTGTTTTGTTCCACATACCTTTCTACATATGCTTGAAATGATGGTTCTTGTTGCATAGTCATAAAATCCATTTTATCAAAGTTGGTATAGCTTCCTCCATGTTGTGAGCCATGATGTGCTTGTTGGGAGGGTCGCTTTGAATGTCTATGAGGCGATTGTCTCCTATGATGATCATATCTCGAAGTCCTTCTTCCTCTAGGACTTGGGGATTGTGAGGGCATCCTTGACCTTCTTCTAGGACTTGGTGAGGGGGTAGATGGGGGTGAGTTGGTCCCACTATTGGCACCCCTCCCATTGAATCAATTTTGGAGTTGTTGTGCATAGAGCCTATCTTCTTCTTCTTGGGCGGCTCTTTTGCTTATGTCTAATAATGCACGTTCCTCTTCTTCTAGTTGTCTGAATTTCTCCTTTTTGGCAGCTTGTTCATCTAGATAGGCTTGCTTCTCCCTTTCAATACTTTTCAACCTTGTATTCGCATATCGAGAGGTATCTTTAAGTGGATAAGATTGTCTTGAATGCCTTATTGCGTTGGTCATGTTGATGTGATGGTCACTAGATTCATTGTTTTGGTCCTCGTGTTGTGACCCTGAATTTGAGTGAGTTTGCCTATAATGTCTCTCAGCTTGCTGGTGAGCATCTAAATATCTTGTGTTGTTGGGAGGTGACCCAGGTGGACTAGCATGAGAAGAACCACCATACTCTCTCCTATGCCGTTGGAAGATATCCTCAAGAGTTTGATTCATGGCTTCTCTTTGTTGTCGAGTGAAAGTGTAACTCATGTCCATACTTGATGAAAGTGGTGCTAAAGAGGTGCTCACTTCACTAGGATTACCTTTTGGATTAAAACAAACCTCAAATTCACTTTTAGGAGATTGGTCAAAAAAGGGTTCTTTTCCCTTGTGTTGTTGACGAGTCTTAACTGGTGGTAACTAGCTAAAGACAATAGGGGGTCACTTCCCTTGATTGACTTGGTACCTTGTTGTAACTGACATGAAAGAAAGAGACTCTTAATGATAAGATTGTACACACTAAAAAGGTGCACTTCTATGAACCATTACATGCAAGGTTTCTCAAGAATGAGGCCTCACAAAGCGGCTCATAGCTCTCTATGCATGGAGTTGCAAGGGACTATGATGTGTTTGCTCTCAACTAGAGCTACAAGCTTGTGACCTTGCTAGTCAACCATACAATGAGAAATTCAAGTGAAGACAAGGGCAACAATGCCAATATCTCCAAGAATCACTATGAAGATGTAATGCAATGCAACTAAAATGAGGATGCAATCTAAGCTATGAAAGGAAAGTACAATGCAACTAATCTATGAAGGGAAATAGCAATGGATTACAATACCTCCTATTTAGACTATGTGAGCTTATTCTATTGCATAAAAGGAAATCTATACTAAGAATGTCATTATCATGCAACTAAGAAAGCAAATATGCAACTAAATGATGCAATGAAGCAAGTCGTCAATGTCTTCAAAAACTCCAAATGCACCTAAAACCTGCAGCATAACATTAGCATAAAAATATCGTATATAAATGAAGGAGAGAGCTCTCCTTTTATAAGAAATGAGGTGAAATGGACCATGGAGATTAAGAGGCAAAAAGTCTTAATCAGCGGTGGAGCTTGAAAGAGGAGCAATTCATGTGCACAAGTATCCTCCAATAAGAAAATAAGAGTTGACTTTATGTCCATATGAGACAAAAAGTGCTTTTCTCCTTTTTATAAAATAGGAATAATGCTTCATTTGTGCAACTTAGGATAAGAGGAAAGTAGGGGCTTTTTATTTAATTAAAAGGGGAGGAAATATTCCTTTTAATCAAATAAAGGCTTAGGATAAATGGTTAGCCCATAGGATAAAAATCCAATATATGATCAAAATTAAGACTTGATCAAGAAATTGATAATGTTGAAAATATTGATTATTGATAAAATTGATTCAGGATCAATAAGTCGAATAAATGGGGCCCAAAGTCTAGGAGACCATTTTAGGGTGCATACAAAGATGACCTCTCAAAGTGTCAGCACCAAACTAGGATAATCAAAGTTCTCTATTGTCCAAAGAGAAATGAAAAGATAGAAATATCAAAAGAGCTTTACCAACACTGTCAAAGAGGTGCTTCAAATCAGAGGGTGACTACCCTTGCACTTTTGAATTAGGAGGTTGGACTAGGCCAAAATATAATTGAAATTGAGATTTAAATGAAAGTGAGTTGGACAATAAGAGCACTAAAATTTTCCAAGAATGTAGCTAACAATCTTAGAGATAAACTTTGTCACCAAGAATGGCCTTCTAACTTGACAATTATTCCCAAAGTGACCTCGTAAATTAGATGATGCTATCCCAGAAGACTAAAACCAAAAATTTAGAGCTAAGACAGGTCTCTAACGACGGAGTAAGAAACCTACTCAAAGACCTAACTTGACTAACAACAACTGAAACTGACCAAACTGAAAGCATGGCAGAAACTATCTAGGCGATACACCCCAAGCTAACAGTGCGATACTTCTATAACTGGGTGATACTTCACCTTACACCAGGTGATATACCCCACAATACCTGGGTGATAAACACCAGGCAGGTCAGGCGATAATCCAGTATGGGTGAACTATCGCGTGATGTTTCTTCTCAAAGCAGGTGATACTGTTGCAAAATTGTTCAACTCTTGACCAGAACTGTGTAAAATTTGCATTTTTGG
>BSBK01002414.1:0-120000 GCA_027943335.1 Chamaecyparis obtusa
CATACCCTCTATTAACAATAATTTGGAAAATGATATCAACAATTTTAACCCAAATTATCAATAATCGTAACCCAAATTATGTGTTTTTCAAAGAAGACCAAAACTATTATTATTCTAGATGTTTAGTTAGACATTATCATTGATCCAATGGATACCTCCATTCTGAGCATTAATGCTCATGTGATAGACCTGAATGATTTTCCCCAGAGAAGACTCCAGATGTACAAAATGTTGTTGAAGGTCTGAATGCAAAGAAGACTAATGATGTTTCTTTGGTTAATACACATGGTACAAAAATTGGTCCAGAGAAACTAGGAAGAAATGAATAAACATTGAGGGCGTGTTGTGTCTTAAATGATCTTGTAAAGAGTAATTCACTTTAGACGATTTGAATTAATTATGGAGTTTTTTGAATGGATTCCCTCACTATGTATGTTTTCATGGCCATCCTTGTGAGTATTGGCTCTAGTATGACGTTGAGCTTCATTGTCCTATAACCACTTGAAGAAGTTGATGATGCATATTATGAGGGAATTGAAGAATGTGGAGAACCATTTTTGTTGACTTATAGGTATCAATTTGGTCACCATGTCAACCATTTTGTTATTTTCCCACTTTACATGGAGACAACTAGTTTGATCTTGGTTGTGAGTCTTGAGAGTACTCAAAATACTATTCCCTTTATCCTATAGATAATAGTGAGTAGGCACTGGTTGGATATTATTATCATTTGTTTACTTGAGAAACAAATGTAGCATGTTGATCACCATCTATGAGTTTTCTTATATTGTAAATTGGAGTTTCTTTTATAGGATAAGTAGTTAGAGTTCACTGATTAGAAATGGATGTCCAACAAAGTTATTGGTACCCTTGATAACCTGGTAGTAGCTAGAGATTGGAATCCTAGCTTCATCCCTTAATATTCCCTTGATAGTTGTCTGATTGGGTTGTCTTTTTCAACCCATTAGAATTGAGTAACCAATAATTGTAACTCATTGTTTCCTTCATACTTGACCTCTCTACATATGCATGCCTAGATATTTTCAAGACCGTGATGGGAAGGATAACAACTCCCCATAACATGAAAGGTGTCTTGCCCATTAAAAAGAGTTTCAAACCATTTTGACTGTGAGCAAGAAATTTTACATTTCTAACCTAAGAAGATAATGAACATGTAATGTAGTAACATTCACATATTTAAGTTTACATTGACAATCCCTTGAAAAGTATAAACTAATAGTTAAAAATCTTGAAACAATAAGTGCACCAAAATTTTAAAAATTGAATATCATATTGAGTTGCTTGTTTAGAGATGAACCTACCTGGTTGTTTTTGTTAGAGTATATGAAGGTCTCCCTCTAGGAAATATTTTGTAACTAAATGTGAAAATTTTTCAGTTTGAGGACCCTATCAAAAAATGATATGTAAACTTCTATCACTACAGGAATGTAGGCCCTATAAAAAATGATATGTAAATTTAGTTAAGATGTAGCCATGGAACAATGCATAAAATTGAGAGACTGATACAAAGCAAAAGAGAAGAAATAAATATTCCAAGCTATATTTTATGTGGAGATCACACAAAACATAAGTATTTTCCTATCATAATGTGTAGCTACAATCATATGTAATCATGAATAATTTAGGAAACTATTGACAAGAGTATTGAAAGCATGAAATTAATTAGTAATCACTATATTAGACTAAAAACCCAACAAATAAGAATTACAACTAATAAAGATAAACAATTAGAAGTTACCATCTTTTGCAACAAGTCAGGTTGCTCTTCAAATAGATGAGGTAGATTTTTTGTCATTGAATTTTCCAACTTCATAGTTGCATATCCTAGAACACCATACCAAACCTTTGGAGCACTCCAATGAAAATAATCTAGTTTATATAAGTGATCATCCTCTACATGCTCAAACCACTGATATTCATGTCTATACAAATTACATCCATATTTCTTTTTACTATTCAATATGAAACTCTCTAAAGTTTTAAATTGATATTATATAATATATAGTTCTTTGTGAACTTCTTTAAATGGGTATATTGGACTCCAACTTCTATTCACAATTAAATTTTGTACAACATTTTGGTAAAATGAATATTACAAAAAGTATGAAGTGCAAATGATCAGAAATCACATGCACTGTAAAATAATGTTACAAATTGAGTCTCATGCCTGTACACAATCAACATGCAATACAACCTTACTTATCACTAGAGGCATTTAGTATGGTTACCATCAAATCTCCCATCAACTGGTATTCAATTGGTCAACATCTCTTAACATTTGCTACCATACACCCACCCCCATTTGGAGTTAAATAACTCAACGTGTAAATACATAGTGGTGCATGAGCACCTAGCACCAAGGTATACCAAGAAGATAAAGGTTCAATTACATTATTTTTTATTTCTATTTTTTTCCTTAAATTCATTATGATGTAATTCAAGGTATGACAAGTCCTTGTGAAAGACAATGTAAATCATTTGTAACTATTTGCTCAAGTAGTGCATTAAGGTCCTCATAGGTCAAGAAGGTCAAAATGTGAAAAAGTTCCCAAAGGAGGGTTAATTTAATGTAAAATGTCATATTTTATCCATATTAGGATGTTTAGAGTGTTCATTCAAAGTTCTATGAAGTTTGGAGTCAAAATCCAAAAGTTGTCAATATGTCAAGAAAAGTTGTCAAGCCAAAAAATGCATAAAAAGTTGCAAACCTAATGTAATGGGAAGTAATTAAGTCCTAAGGAATTTGGATCATTTATGTAAACATGGAATTCCTATATAAGTCATTATTTGGTTGAATACAAAGGGGAGGCCAAGTTGGAGGAAGATTATGTAAGGTTGAATCTATAAAAACCTCTAATAGTCACATTAATTTGTAGGTATTGTAGACAATTTAAGAGTTTATGCATCATTTTAGGAGAAAATCCTCCATGTAATATTTTTATAATTAATATAAAGGACATAGAGTTCATTAAAATCATTTACAATGTAGTTTTGATGAAGATTTGATGAGTAAAGTTGAAGTTTTTGTCCCATGTTCATGACTGTCCTAGTAGACATCACATTATTTACCTATGACATTGCCTATTTATGTTGGTATTTAGATTAAAATGTTTCCAAAATCAAATTGATTTTATATTTAAATGATTTAACTTCATTCTGAACATGATTGGAGCATTGGACATGGTTTGTAGTGTGATAAAGAGTGGATTTTCTAAGATTTAATGAGCAAACTTAAATTTGAAGATGGGATTTGTCCACAAGAGTGATGAAGGCTATGGTATTAGAGGATTTAAGGAAGGTTGGAGAGGATAGTATAAAACATATTAAAGGTCTTGGAGAAGGTAGGGTGCCCAAGGGTAGGGCTAGACAAGTAAGGGTTCAGAGATTGGTCATGGCTGTCACTTTAGGACAATGTCATGGTAAGTTTGTTTGTCTTGTTTTGAAGTTGAGTTAATGAATCAAATAGATATGAGGGATTGTGGATAGGGCCTTAGGAATCTAAGGGAGATTATTTATGGAATCTCAAATGGTTAGAGGGGAAGGGGCCCTGTATATAGGTTGTTTAAAGTAACTATTTCTAACAGATGTGTTGACTATCATAGTAGACAATAAGATTGTGTTTTGCACTCTATTGTAGGAATGTGTAACAGATTGGTTGGGTGAAGATAGTAGTTAGTCCATAAGGAGTGGTCCAAGTTAAGGGACTATTTAAGGAGAGTGGAATTCTTGTGGTTGGGATAGTCACATGACATAATCTAATATGTGTGGAAGGATCATATGAGTGTGTGCAAACTTAAGGGTGTGGAGTCTAGTAGAAGGAAAGATAGCCAATAGAAGAGCACTAACCATTAATAGTTCTTGGGAAAGGGTATCTAGGTGGGTCCTTGAAGTGATATAAACTTGGTGAATGGTTAACTAGATTGGGATGCATGATGTTAGTAGTTGTATCTCACAAACTCTTTTATGAATTTATCCTTGATGAATAGGATTTGAGAAGTGATCCACTTAGCTCTGCATCAGGGTGTCTTGGTTCTTAAAACAAAGAGTGAATAGACTTATCCATATGATAGGGTGTAGGATGATTTAATTGTAGGGTATTTGATCCAATCAAGTGATCTAGAGTGGGATAGGTATGACATGTTGAAGGGTATTGAGTACAAGAAACCAAAATATAGGATGTTAAATAGTGAACATGATCCAATAGAGATCAGATATTGAGAGGATATTGACATGTGGAGAATAGTGGATTCCTAGGAGTTTTGACCACTGATAGGTCTCAAGGAAAGGACTTGGGTTATAGGGTCTAGGAGTGATCCTTTTGGTTATATTGTAGAGGTGTGCGTCCACTATCCCTCTACACCAAGGTTCCATCATAAGGAGGCATTAGGCTCTTGTTCCATTGATCCCTACTGATAATAAGTGATCAAGGATTGGAGTAACTAATTTCATTATTGAGAAAAGTGTGTTATCTTATTGAACTTTGCTTTATTTTGAGAATGGTTTAATATTCTCTACTTAACAGGGCCAACCACATGAAGGTGGAAGCTCATATGGCCCCTCGCCCCCCTAACATCACTCTACATTCCCTGTTAACATCTAACATTCATTCATTCTTTCATCCATTAATAAAATATAACATTCATTCATTCATTATAACATGACATTCATTAACACATAACATTCATTAACATTCATCAACATGCAACATTCATCAATATTCATTAACACATATCATTCATGAACATTCATTAGCACATAAATACATTCATTAACACTGTAATGTAAGAAAAAGTGTGATATAAGAAAATATGAGATGTGTGATTATCAAAATGTAAGGTATACTTCTTAACCCAAATTCCCAAGGGAAAGATCCAAATGGATCAACCAAAAGAAAATGGTTAATGCACAAATGAATCAATCTATGGAGAATATGAATAAAGGAGAAAACCTTATATTTCATTGTAGAAAGTGTGTATTGGAATCTTGATTGAATTGAAGATAAATAGTAACCTCAAAATAGGGTAAATCTAGAAAACACTATTTTATGGTGTTTGTGTTTAGTTTCGAGGAATTTTGCAACCAAATCTGGCCTGGAAATGCAGAAACAGAGAAAACCCAGAAACCTTTTGATTTTATGAGAAAGGTCGACCTTGACCCAAGACAGGGGAAAGATCTTACCCTAGGGCACAATCTTACCCCAAAAAGTGGACCTTGACTTGCACTGCTCCAATGAAAATTCTGTTTGGGGATCCCGAAAGTTCATCGAAAAGGGTACTTAGATCTACACTGATATTTTTTATCTCGCACCTGTACCTACAAGAAAAAGGGTTTTGTTTGTTGGATGAGGGGTTTGCCTTGGTCAAACCCCAGTTTGGAATCAACCTTGAAATGTAATTGAAATTACAATATATAAACAAAGTAAATGGAACTATTCACCTTGCTTAGGTTGAAATCCTTGTGGAGGATTCAAATCCTTGAATCCACAAGTATGGATGCTCCAAATGAATGTAGAATTATATGTAGGATGTCTCAAATTAATTTCATTAGATCTTCAACACCAATCTTGAATGGATCTTGGAATAGGAAGAAGCTTGAATGAATGTGGATGGAGAAATCTTCAATAAGAGGGCTCCAAAGAGATTGAATCCTTCAATGGCTATCAATGGATCTCCTTGATGAATTGGATCATGAATTCTTGAATGCTTGAATGCTTGAATGCTTGAGGATGAATGAATGCTTGAATTCTTTCCTTCTCCTTCTTGCTTTCTTGATCACTTGATTGCACTTAAGCTTGAATACAATGGAAGGTGGATGTTTGATCATGAAAAGTGGATGTGAAAATGAAAGAGGAACACTTCCTTTTATACTAGTCTAGGGAAAAAACTTCTAGAGAGGCCGACATAGGACAATTAAATTACCATTTAAACCTTAACCCCTAGAAATGGGCCTAGATTAAATACAATTTAAGAGTTTACCATTATGAAATATGAAACAACAGACCTAAAAGCGGGAAATAAAACTTTCCAAAGCCCGACTTCACGTAACCTCTAGAATCTAAATTTTGGACCTAGGGTCAGGGTCAAGGTCGACCTTGATCCAGAAGGTTGACCTTGACCCTAAGGTCAAAGATCTCAGATCCTCAGGATAAGGTGCCAGAAAAAGGCTAGAAACAGAATAGGGGGAAAAAGCCAAATCCAGTCAAAGACCCACTCAAGGTGCTTGACATGACCCTAGACCACTTACTAGGAGGGCTAAACCAGTCCTAGATGGAAGTGCTTCCATTTTATGACGATACAAACACATAAAAATTTAGTCATTATCAAATAAGGTAGATTACAATCATTATTTTTAAGATTTTTGTTGGGACAATTATGTAAAGACTATGTGGAGCATCATTTTCTTCATCATTTCCACCCTCTTCATTTGTTATACACTCTTCTTGTGATATCAATGTATGCCTAGTCATATTCTAAAGATGAGGACGCTGATGCAAAGGGGGGTCCTCTGCAAAAAAAAAGAAATGGGTTAAATTCAAAACATATTTTTATTATTGTTACAAGTATTTCATTAGTTTAAAGAACATAACTATGGTGGTCTTTTCCTGACAGGGCCACATCATCTTCTGTATCATTTTTTCTTTCCTCAACCTCAACATGTTGAACATCCTTTGGATTTGAAATACAAAAGGTTACATTAATCAATAAACTAATTGTAATTAAATTCATTTAAAGGAATAAGAGTGGTCCTCTTTACTTGATGGAGGAACATCATGTTCCCGATGTTGTTTACCCGGGTCATGCTCCACTTAGTCACCACCGTCTACATGATCTAAAATATTAACAAAAAAGGTTACATTAATTAATACACCAATTTTAATTTAAGATGTTTAATTATATTAATAATTACATAAAAAAATTAATGGCAAATGAATACATGTACTACTAGGATGCACATCTAGACCTTTACATTTTTAGGTTGTGTTCCAATATTAACAAACTGCATTCCAATGTCATGTGCATTGTTATCATTTCTTTTATTGAAAAAAAATATAGTCACTCCATGTTGGAACTTAATATCAAATAGACTAATTGGTAAAGTATTCAATTTGAAATAATTTTCATTTAGCTTATTTACTTGTTTGACGGATCCATCACTAGAACCTTTCACACTCAATTCTCATAGCCATTCAGCCATGACTCTATAACCTTGTTGGAAGCCAATTATCCTGTCATCTTATGTGAGTGGTCTTTTGAACTCAAAGCCCTATATTTTTTCTTGGTATTGTGAATTTTTCTTGCATTGTTTCATCAAAACAATTTTGTTTGCTATTTATAAATATTTTGATATGATTTTTCATTTACTACTACTTACATCTCATGTAGAAAGTTTTGAATAACCACTAGAGCTAAGCTTGTGTTGCCCGTTCTTTTCTAGTCTTTCCTTGGTTGCCTTTGATGTGTCACTCAGTCTATGAAAAGTTTAAAATATTTTAGATAATATAAATATGAAGAGTAATTAGTACACAATTACATTCTTAACAGTATCACATACCTTCTTCTGGTGTCTGGTGGTGTCTTTCCTTTTTTTCCTTTCAATTTTCTCCTTCGCATCCAAAATTAGATTCTTTCACTCACCCTTAGGAATGCAAGGGGATGCTCGTACTTCAAGTTATTCTCTAATGTTTTCCTATATTGGTCCCTTCTATACTTCATACATAACCCAACTTTCTCAAGGAGACTATTTTTATTGAATGTGTGAGCTCCAAACCACTTCATCATATTCTCTATGAGATCATTCTTTAACTTTTTATCTTGGTTATTCCACCTTTTAAGAAAAAAAAACCTATTAGATTCATAAATGTAGTGAAGCTACCTTTAATATAGTTCATGAAATGGATCAAAGGAAAACTATTCTAGCAATGATATGAAATCAAAATAGTGGATTGGGGTTTTAGTTCGGATGTGATGTTCCACCATTTACGTATGGTGGGCCTGAATATCCGTAAACACTTGTCATTAAGTTTTCTATAAAAAAAACATCATTCCCTACAAAAAATCATGGGATCATTAGTCAAAAAAGAGTGATCAATAAGTAAATTACTATTACACTATATATAATAATAACTTTAAAGTACCCATAACCTTCACTACTTTTAAGGGAACCATTTCTTCATCACTCATGAGAAATATGCAGTCCTTCACCATTCTTGTACTAGCAATATGAGTACATACAAGAAATGACATTGAATCATCATGTGTTGCATTTCCTACTACATAAAATGAATCTGTGTGTGAGTGATTTACACCTTCATGAAATAACAAGATTTAAAAGACAATTACACTATTCAAAGCAAACTAATCTAAATAATGCACAATTAATCTAAATATCTCATGGATCTCTAAAATAAAGTGGTAAATGAGGCTCTCAACTATGATCCTCACTAGTGACACTCTAAAGATGAGAATTAAGGTATATGATATGCAAATTTAGATCTATTCTATCAAATTCTAGCTCTATTTGATGAACAATCTACTATGATCAAAGCAATTTAAGCTAATTAGCAATGCAAAATGATAAGTGAGTGATGTGGATGCAAATTGCAAGAGTTTTGCTGCAATTCAAAGATATGGAGTGGATGAATTATGCTTCTAAATGCTTTCTACTTATAGGATTTTCCCAAGGGTAGGGGGTAGAGTGAGATAACCATGGTTATGCTTGGGTAAGGTCAATTGGCTTTGCTTTGTCCATAAATGGGGGGACAAGGAGGGGACAATCATTTAAATGGTTTCAAAAGGCTGGACCATTTCAACAAAAGTGAGTGATTTGTGTCCATTTTGTCTCCTTTTTGCTTTGTTGAGGGAAATTAGTATTTATTAATTAATTAAAGTAATTAAATTTAGCCATGAAGGGTAAGAGGTTCATTTTGATTTTTGCTTTCAACAACTATGTCATTAATTGAATTTAATCAATTTCGTAGTGTTTTTCCCCTTTTCAAGCTTTATTTAATCATTTAATCATTTAATTGAATTTTCCTTTGATTTGAATTGCCTTTGTTCTGTTTATTGATTTTTCATGCTATTTTGATGATTTGTTGCACCTTTTTATTGATTTAAGCCTTTTGCCAATTTTTTGTGTCTACAAATGCCCCTCTTTGAGTCGATGTGTGAAGAACACCGATTCAAAGATTCCCTTAGTATGATGATCTGATTCAGGTCCTGGTTCTGATTCCTTGATACCTCTGATAGTTGGTACGATGATATGATACTGTCTCTGATAGTGATATGCTACCCGATATGATATGATAAACTAATCTGATACTGATTTGCCTCCTGATATGATACTGATATGATATGATACTAATATGATATGCCCCACTGATAAATGTTTTTGATGCGATGCCAATTTGATACTCTGATGCCCCCTCAGAAATAAAACATATTGATTCCTTGATTTGAAAGATTTTGATTGATTGGTCCAATATGTTTTCATTTCTGAAAAATATTGATGATATGCTATGACTCACAATTTGCATATCCAAGATAGATAGGTATGTTGTAGTTAAGAAAAACAAGTGATTATAATAACAGGATAATGGTACCAATGAATATGATTTGTCAATCTCATAGGATAGTAAAACTGATATGGGATAACTGATCAGTGTGAAAATTGATACAGTTGATAGGATTGATCTTGATCAGTGTGAAAACCGATATGGGATCCTGATAGGATTGATAAACTTATACTTCGCTCTTAAGACATAGAGACACGAACAAATAATGATAGGTTTGATTGCTTTGATTGACTTGATTGATTGACGTAAGATGATTCCCTGATATAAAATACTGATATGATTCCCTTGATTTGTGAAACAGGTACATTTCCATAAATGATATATATATGGACCTTAGCTTTCTTGGATATTTGGATTTAAGTCATGGGTTTGACCCAGCTAGAGTATAGGTTATTGAGATGATTGATTATGGAGCTCTTTCAGTTTGTTGATATTGTATCATGATATTTTAGTTATTGATCAGGACTTTGATGTATCACTTTGATGACATTGTATCTTTGATTAGACAAAGTTCATGGATCTTTGATATTATGGACACTTATTTGATTTATGGACTTTCCTTGATTCTTGATTGAATGACCCATTTTATGATTGATCAAGATTTCAATTGAATGACCCCCCTTTTCCCTTGGAAAAATACTACAAACAAATGCACATGCAATTAATCTAGCATGATAATGCAATTAACCTTCCATGATAATGCAATGCAATGTAGCTAAGTGTCACTAGCTTTTAGCAAATAAATGCCTTGAGGATAAATTTTCATCATTGAGCACTTGGGACCAGAAAGTCGATACAATCACCACTGCCCACTGACATGATGATATGAATATCGCTTTTTATTGCTCATATGGTAACCTCCGTTTTGCTTTCCCATCGGTCTCGTCGATACAACTATCACTGATTACAAACAATCATGAGAGTACAAATACTGATTTTGACAGATTCTATGTTGCAAGTGGATTTTGGCATTTAGATATGAAGAATCTAAATTTCCAAGGTATCCGGTTGCGTAAACAAACAAAAGTTAACTCATTGTTTTATAAGATAATCCTCGATGGGTCTTTGATGACCATTTCTTTAGATGAATTCTCATAAGGCAATGAATCTTCCTCCAAACATTCACTTCATAGTCAAGAAAAATATCATGTCTCCATCATTGCCAATCTAGTCGAAACATCATTGATTAGCTAAAAAGACTTGATACAAATTGAATTAACGTAAGTAAACAGATTTTTGAACCAACTTTTCAAAAGAATCTATCTAGGTGTTTTGCATTGTTTTCTAATCTTCAAATAATATTTCCAAGTGTTTTGATCATGGAATGATGTTTGATTTTTAATCCTGAATAATAAGTCAATTTAGGCTCAAGGATTTATTGTGGTAATCAAATTCTTGGTTAGTAAACAATGATATCAATCAAAGGTTTACAAAAATCTGATCTCTCTTCTAAAAATGTTGATCCCTTTCTGCTTGTGATTGAATGTTGCTCGTTTGAATCCTTTTTGAGGTACCCACTTTCCAATCTATTTTGTGCTGCCCCCAAGTGTTTGATGTATCAGTTTGGACAACTTTGGGCAAAGGATGATGCTAAAAATGTTATTATGACTATGTACAAATGACGGATGCAATGAAGGTTTGGACAAAGGGGATGATGAGATGCATTATGTACACATGTGACTAGGAAAGAAATGACTTAAGGAAACCAAAAGTGCTTGTTGCCAAGTTTTCACCTTTGGGTGCTTTTTTCTTCTTTTTTTTTTGCTACCAAGGCGCCTATTGCTAGGTTTTCACCAAGGCACTTTTTTTCTTTTTCATTTTTTTTGTATTTTTCATTTTTTTCATTTTTTTTGTGTTTTTCCTTATCACCTTGGCACCTATTGCTAGGTTTTCACCAAGAGATAGCTTTTCAAATGTTTTTGCTTTCTTCATGCTCAATTTTCCACTATTTTTGATCTTTCTTCCTTTCCAATGTTTTTGGATTTTCCATTTTCAAATGTTTTTGTATTTTCAAGATCCCTTTTCAACTATGTACAATAATTATGATGCTCTCTCATTTGATACTCTGTATACTCTTTCATCTACTTTAGGTATAGAACCTCTTCAAATGAATGTTATTTATGGGTTCTTGTAACTCTTCACCATTACAATCTGATAACTTATATGTTCCAGTTCCAAAGAATGACACTATCACAAATGGGCCTATCCAATTAGCTTCCCACTTTCCTTTCTTTTCCCTTTCAGCTTGATTTTTGGGATTTTCTCTTAATACCAAGTCTCCTACTTGAAAAGTTCTTGGTTTGATGTGTTTGTTGTAATTCCATGAAATCCTATTTTGATAAACTCTTAAATGCTCATAAGCTTGAGTCTGGTGTTCCTCTAACAATTCCAATTGTTGCAATCTGGCAACCCTATAATCCTCATTAGTGATCAATCCTCTTAATGAAACCTGTAGAGATGGGATTTCAACTTCTAATGGTAGAACTGCTTCGGTTCCATAGACTAAAGAGAATGGGGTGGCTCTTGTAGGTGTTCTGATACTAGTTCTGTAAGCCCATAGTGCGGGATTTATTTGCACGTGCCAATCTCTTCCTAATTTGTTAACTGATCTTTTTAATATCTTGAGGATATTTTTGTTCGTTGCTTCAGCTTGGCCATTGCCTTGTGGATAATAAATGGATGATGAATGATGTGTAATGTGGAATGTCATGCAAAGTTCATCAATATCCTAATTTTTGAATTGTTTCCCATTATCCATGATAATGGCATGTGGAATACCATAGCGGCAAATTATGTGGTTCAATATGAACATTGAAATTTGTTTGCCAGTTGCTGTTGTTAAGGGAATTGCTTCCACCCATTTGGTGAAGTATTCTATTGCTGTGATGATGTACTTGTGTCCATTTGAAGATGGAGGATGTATGATTCCAATCAAGTCAAAACCCCATTGATAAAAAGGCCATGGTGTAATGAATGGGTGTAGTTCTTGAGCCGGTGCATGTATCATGTTACCATGATATTGACATTTGCTGCATGTCTTCACAAATTGACAAGCATCCTTTTCTAATGTTGTCCAAAAGTACCCTAAACGAAGGATTTTCTTAGCTAGATTAAGACCGCTTGAGTGTGACCCACAAATGCCTTCATGGACCTCGCTAAAGCTAACTTAGACTCTTCTTCCTCTAAACATCTAAGTAACATCCCATCAAGACCCTTACGATACAATGTGTCTAAAAGGATTAGGTAACGGGTGGCTTGGCGTATGAAGTTACATTTTTGGGCACGAGTTTGGTCTACGGGGAATACTTGGTCTTTAAGGTAAGTATAGATGGGTCCATACCAAGGAGAGTCATGTCCATGTAAAAGAGCAACAATTTGGGTGTTAGGAAGGTTGAATGCCGGTTTTACCAACTCTTCCACCAAGAACTCATACTTCTCATTCTGATCTAGTTTTTGTAATAAGGAAGCCAAGGTAGCCATGGCATCTATTGCTCTATTCTTTTCTCTTGGAATCTGTTCAAATGTGATCAAAGAAAAGTACTTCTTCCATCCATCAATCAAGGTTTTATATTTCATCAATTTTATATCTTTGGTATTGTATTCATTATTAACCTGATTGATTATGAGTTGGGAATCCCCATACACTTGTAATTCTGCAATATTCCATTCCAAAGCCATTTTAATGCCAATGACTAATGCCTCATATTCCGCTATGTTATTGGTGCATGGAAATAAGAGTTTATAGGACTTTGGAATGGTGTACCCTTGAGGGGTAACCAATAATATACCTACTCCAGAACCTCCTTGTGTATAAGATCCATCAAAATATAATTTCCATGTCTTTGCTTCTATGTTGACAATTGCTGCATCTGGAAATTCAATTTGAATGGTTTGTGTAGACTCCATTGGGTTATCTGCTAAGTGATCTGCTATCACTTGTCCTTTAATTGCTCTTCTATCAACATATTCAATGTCGAATTCACTTAGGATCATGACCCATTTTGCTATTCTACCTGTTAAGGTAGTTTTACTTAGCAAGTATTTGAGAGGATCAATCTTGGCAATTAATTTGATCTTATGCATCAACATATAATGTCTTAGTTTTTGAGATGCAAAGACCACTGCTAGACATGCTCTTTCCATGAATGAATAATTTAGTTCATATTTTATTAAGGTTCTACTAAGATAGTAGATTGCCCTTTCTTTTCCTTTCTCATCTTCTTGTGCCAACAATATACCTAGAAACCTTTCTATGGCTGATATGTATAACAATAGTTCTTTGCCCTTGATAGGTGACATAAGAATAGGTGGGTTTATCAAATAAGTCTTCAAAATAGCGAAGGCCTTATCACATTCTTCATCCCACATAAATGTAGTGTCCTTGTGTAGCAATCTGGTGAAGGAGTGACACTTTTCTGCTAATTGAGATATAAATCTCCTTATTGATTGAATCTTTCCTTGTAGTGACCTCATTTGGCTAATGTTTCTTGGAATCTCCATCTCTAGGATGACTTGTACTTTTTCAAGATCAACTTCAATTCCTTTTGCTGACACTATATAACCCAATAGCTTGTCGGATTGGACACCAAAGGCACACTTCTTTGGGTTTAATCTAACTTTGAATTGTTCTAACCGAATGAATATTTTTCTTAAGATTTGTAAATGTTCTTCTCTTTTGTGGGACTTTGCTAGAATGTCGTCCACATAATCTTCTAAGAAAGTGTGCATCATGTCATGGAAAATAGTTGTCATGGCCCTTTGATATGTAACTCCAGCATTTTTAAGACTGAAGGGCATGACATTCCAACAAAAAGTACCCCAAGGGCAAGTAAATGCTATCTTTTCTTGGTCTTCGGGAGCAATCTTTATTTGATTGTAGCCACTAAATCCATCCATTAATGAGTACATTGCGTGACCTGCTGTCAGATCCACTATGGTATCTATGCTTGGCAATGGGAAGTCATCTTTGGGACATGCAAGATTTAAATCTCTGAAATCCGTACACACACGGATAGATTTATCATGCTTAGTAACCTGCACAATGTTAGAGATCCAATCAGCATATGTTATTGTTCTTATGAACCCCACCTTTAACAATTTTTCCAATTCTGCCTTGACTAGGAGAGCCACATGTGGGTGCATTTTCCTTAGTTTTTGCTTCACAGGTTTAACTCCAGGTCTAACATTCAAATGGTGCATTATGAAATCAGGATCCAGTCCAGGCATGTCGGCATATGACCATGCAAAATTCACTTGTTGTTCTTGGAAGAATTTGATAAAGTCCTTTCTTTCAAGAGATGTAAGTGATGTAGCCAAGTGTATGAACTTTGGATCTACTTCCGTACCAATGTTAACTTTTTCTGTTGGTTCTATAAGAATAGATGACCTTTCTTCCTCATGTTCGGGCAAAGTATCCAATCTCTCTTCCTTTGGTGCCACAATTGGGTTTTCACCAAAAGAAACATCTTTTATTTTCATTGTTTTTGGTTCTAATGGTGCCACAGTTGGGTTTTCACCAATAGAACTTCTCATTTTTTTATTTTTTTTCATTTTTTTCTTTTGATTAAGAGATTGGACCCTTGCTACTATCATTATGTTTGCATTGAGTTCATTGGTGAAAGAGGGTTCAACCGCATTGAGGTATTGGTTTGTTGCTTGGTCATTTGGGAAGTAAAGTAAGTCATTTAGTTCGGTTTGATCCCAATCAATGAGGTCCGGGTGCATCAAAATTAAGGAATTATTGGGTAAGGTATCGTCAATAGGATTTATGGACATGACTTCATTTGAGGGTTCATACATTGTATTGTTTAGATCTATGATGTGCGCTTCCTCAAGATGATCCATGGAAGTAGGTTCAAAGTCCCCTTCACTTGAATCCTCATCAACCTCTACGGGAAACAATGTGGGAAAAGCCACAAGCGGGTTAAAACTAATGTTTGAATTTCCCTCCTCTAATGGTGTCCAAAATGTTTCTATCCATGCTCCACTATTAGATGTGTGTTCTATATTAGGCCTTTGAATAGGAGGTTCTTCATTAATTGGAGCTTCTTGTTTTGGGATTTTTGCATAAGTATGTATAGCAATGACTTCTTTATCTTGACATGACTCCTCTGATAAAGTATCCCATTCATAATCCCGAGATTCATCACTATCTCCTTCGGATTCTAATGCATTTATTTGAGGATGAAAATCATGCATTGGACTTGAACTTTCTCCTTTGTATTGGAAACCTACTCCGAATTTTTCATGACTTTCCCTCCAAATTGGTTCAATAGGTTCTAATAACCCTCTATTTCTTTGGCCTAAGGGTCCCCTTCCTTTGTATCCCATCTTTTGTATAATATCAAATCCTTTCCCATATTGTTCGGTTTGTATATTGACATGCTGAATTCTTTCCATGGGAGTGTCTAAGGTATCATCTTCATCATGATAAAGCCATTGAAGGACTTCATCTTCTTCCTTATCCCATGTTTCTTTGCTATCTTCCCTCACAAAATAAGAATTATACTTATGTGGAAGATGCTCTTTTGATGGTTTACCATGTGATTTGGGAGATATGGGCATGTCAAATAGAGAAACTAAATATTCTCCTACTCCTTTTGAACTAATCTTGCATTGTTTGTCAAATTTGTTCATCATCTCACTCATGTGTTGGTAATGATCTTCTTTAGCTTGTTCCTTTTCCTCTTTCGTAGGTTTGTAGATCACTGTCTCCAATTTAGGTGCTAAATATGGACTTTCCATTACATTTGGACCCTCGTAGCTCACTTTTTCCTTGCCCTTAGTTGATGTAGTTGAGCTAGCTTGAAGAGGATTTTGTGTATCTTCATTGGTGATTCTTGGAATAATTCCTTTATGATTATGTGGAATGTATAATTCATGCAAGGGTTTGAGTGCATTACAATATTGAAATGGATTTGAGTCTCCTCCAACCGTGATTTCTTCACCCATGTATGGAAACTTGATGCATTGGTGGTATGTGGATGGGACGGCTTGCATCTCATGAATCCATGGTCTTCCCAATAAGATGTTATAAGTTAATTTCATGTCCAACACTTGACACTTGGTTTCCTTCTTGACTGGTCCCACTTGGATGGGCAATACAATCATGCCTTTAGAAGGTCTTTCAGCTTCATCGTAAGCTTTTATGGTGATTTTCTTTGTAGGGTCAATGCAAGACTCAGATAAACCTAAGGATTTTACAAGACTTAATGTGCAGATGTTAAGACCAGCCCCTCCATCAATAAGGGCTCTTTTGACTCTATGCCTTTCGATCAAAACCTCTATATGTAATGGCAAATTTTGAGGATGAGTTATAGACATGTCATCTTGATCAGAGAATGAAAGACAATGAGGAGCCACGAGATGTCCTACCATATTTTGAAACTTTTCTTCCCCTAAGGTAGTAGAAACATGTGTCTCTTCTAAAGCTTTTTCTAAAATCTCTTTATGATTCGGTGACAACTTCAATAACTCTAAGATTGAGATTTGTGCTGGAGTACGTTGCAATTGATCCACCAAACTATAAGGCCTTGCTGCTATAGGAGGTTGTTTGACCACAATGTTGGATTGTGGGATATTGGTGTTTTGAGGGACTATCCCTTGTAAAGTCATTCTAGAATTCTGCCCTCTTGTAATGACATTTGTTGCTTCCTTTTGAAATTGTTCATTAATTATTACAGCATTAACAATATGATCATATGATGGTGCAAAGTTGAGATTATTGGCACTTTGTTTCTTGCCATTTGATGACTCACCTTTATCATGTTTGTAAAAAGGTTGTTTGAAGGCCGTATGATCTTCATTATTTTGGGGCCCATCAACGGTGATTATGTTATTATCTATCAAGTCTTGCACCACATTCTTTAATTATAGACATTCATTTGTAGTGTGTCCCCGAATTCTATGATATTCACAATGATTCTTAGCATCCCACTAGCCCAGCTTGTTGTCTGGTTCATAAGGCTTAATAGTAGGTAATGTAATAACATTGTTAGCCATGAGAACCTTTAATGCAGTTTCAAGTGATTCTCCCAAGGGTGTAAAGTGTCTTGAAGGAGTGGGCTTCAAATACTTATCATACTTTCTGTTTCGATCCTTGTCTCCTTGATTATTCTTGTTGGCATTGTTATTATTGTTGGAAGGTGCATTATATGCTTGATTAGTATTGTTCACTTGATTAGGTGTCTTTGTAAGGGCAAATGGAATCACCTTCAAGTTGCTGGATTCCACCACACCATCATTAACAATGCCCTTGTTTTTATTTTTTGCAGCATAATGGCTATTGTTATTGTACCAACCTTTATTTTGATTGTTGGTATTGTTGGTATTGTTATTGTTGGAGTTAGAGTTGTTCTTATTTTCCTTGTACAATTTCAGCTCTCCACTCTTAATCAACACTTCTTCCATTGTAACTCCATTATCAATCAAATCTTGGAAGGTTTTAGGACATTGCATCCTTGGTCTATAATTTAATTCGCTGCTTAAACCGTTAATAAAGATATCCATTTTCTCTTTTTCCGGTACACTTCTTGGATATCTAGCAAATGCAGTCCTCCATCTTTGCAAGAATGTGAGGAAGGCTTCTCCATCTTGTTGCTTCATGTTACATAATGTTATCATTGTGACCTCATGTTTGATGTTATAGGAGTAATGAGTCATGAATTTAGAAGCTAATTCTTCAAAGGTTTTGATGCCGAAGGGTAGTTTTGAAAACCAATCCATGGCCATTCCTCCCAAGCTTCTTGGGAATAGTCTCATTAAATAGGTTGTATCATGCATGAATTCAAGACTCAATGCATAAAACCCCCGAAGATGATCATGTGGGTCAGATGTTCCTTCATACCTATCATACTTAGGAAATGTTACATTAATGGGAAAAGGCACCATGACCAAACTTTTATCGAATGGAAAAGGACATAATGTTTCAATAGAGAAAGGCTTAGGAGCCCCGTTTTGTTTCAAACTGTCGATTTCCATTTGTAATGCCTTGAATTGTTCCCTTATTGCTTCCATAGGGTCTTCTACTTCCTTGGGCTTTAGTTGTTCTATGTCAAAATCTTTAGGTAACTTTACTCCCATTTGTATCAAGTCCATGAAGTATTTTTCTTTATCCATATGCATGGTCTTTTTCATTAGTTCTATGAAATAAGGACATTGTCTTGCCTCTAACGCCTTTTCATCCGTAGCTTCTTCTATAGTTGGGGGTAGGTTTGTATTATGAAGAGGAGGTAAGTTGTTGCCTTGTGAATTTGCTTCTTGGGAATTAGGATCTCTTCCTCCATTATTAGAATTTTCTTGATTGGTGTTAGGACCCATACCCCCATTCATGTTGTTTCCTTGGTTGTTAGGATCAGTATTTCCTAGGGTGCCACTAAACATCTTGTTAGTGTCCTTTGCCTTAGCGGGTTTTTCAATCACTCGTGAAGTAATGAAAGTGTCCCCCGAAAATGGGAGCTCTTTTCGTTTGTAGGTCCCGTCTGTTTGTAATGTTTTCTTTATAGAGTGTGATCTTGTAAGAACATGCATGAACAAACTTTAAGGGTATGTTGACTTCTTTTGATAATCTGGTTTTTGGAATAAGGTAAAAGTTTTTGATCAATTTTAAATGGTTTAAAATCTTAATGATGTTTTGATCAATAACTTTGGAATATCTTGTTTGAAAATATAAAAATAATCTCAACACACACATCAATTTGGTACCATATCCCTAGAATGCTCTAATGTGTGTATTTTTGAATGTTTTCACAGGTTGAAACACAAGAACAGCTTCCACACAATCTACCTAGCACATAATTGGTTCGTAAACATGGCTCTAATAGGTAGTTTTGATATTTTACCATTATGTAGAAAGTTTTCCATTCAAAATGGATCTTAGCCGTTCATCCCCCAAGTATGTTAAGGGGCTTCCCACATGCACCGAAGCATGATTTTGCGCAATCCGTTAAGACTACTAGAGGAAGTTTTAAAGAGCTAAAATCCTTTTTTCGTGCACCCCATTAAGGATACACGCGTTTCTTTTTATAGTGGGTCAGATTCTCGCGGCAAAAGCAAGTGTATCCCACTTTGGGTTGTCCCTCTCACCGGCCCTTTTAAGGCAATCTCGGGAGGTGAGCCCACTAAGTTTTAAACATGTTCATTTGAAAGCATGAAAAGTGGATTTGGTAGAGCAATTTTGGGAATTTGATTCACTCAAAGAGTGAAGAGCATATCCCTATTGCTTTTCCCTTATCCCAAACACTCACAATCAATTTGGTTCTTTTTCAACCCCGTGACAAAGGGGTTCTTAGAATTGAAATGTTTGTTCTTTTCCTTTTATGATTAAACTATGTTTTGAACTTTGAAAATGCCACAATTTAAGGGAAGTTTGCAAGCTTGATGAGAGAAATACCTCAAACGATGCTAGCAAAGGCTAGGCGTATTTTTAAGTAGTAGATTTTCTCATTTTCTCTCCAAATCCTTCCCTTACCTTAGTGAAATGTTCCCTCCACCAGCAAATTAGTCGGCACAAACAAACAAAGTGAGGAGAAACCAAAATCAAAGCTTAGAATGCTACAATTTTGATTATGCTTTTTATTCCTTCTTTTACTTCAATATTTGCAAAATTTTACAAACTTAGGGACTAAACTCCCAATTTAATGATACATATTTCTGTTTGTAAGCATTTACAACAGTAATGTATTTAGCATATACCTCTACATCCCTTTCTAAGTCATTGTTGAGAACAAAGGTGGTGTGTATCCGGTTTTCCTTTCTTATCCTCTTAGTGATCAATTTCTCCTTCAAGTTATGCCTTCTCTCTAGTTTTTGAACTTTCTTATGATAGACCATACTCCTGAGACAGAAAAAAAAAAGGACGTGAAGTCAGAATACAGTCATTATTTTAACACTTTTGATAAAATATAAAAGTACAGCCACACAACATTGTCCAGACTGTACGCAAGATCTAATTTAACAAAGGCATGATTATTTTAACCACGAGCGTCACCATGTGGGGCTCAAGCGAGATCAAAATAACCAGGAGCGATATCAAATTTTATCTACGCGTGAAATCTTTACCAGATGCGACAAACTGATGCTATAAAAGTGATATCTAATTTATCAAAGGTGACATTTCAAATGACAAAAGCGAGAAATTAAATCAATAAGGCAGAGTACTCCCTTCACACCAGACGTAAAATGACTTCCTGAAAGTGACTTTTCAATTGATGTCTGTGACATTTAAATGACCAAATGCATGGTATCTTTGTCACAAATGCGACAACTAAATAACCTGAAATGTGATTTTATTTCTTTAATGCGTTATTTCTCTGTCCGGTAGCGTGAATCTGTAGGTTAATCTACGTAAAATTTTAGACTCAGTGCATTGTTTTATTCTCCATAGGTGACATTTCTTTGCTAAAGTTGAGATCTCTTTATCTGTCGGCATGATTTCTTCTCTGTGATCTGCAGACAGCGAGCAAAAATATACAATTTCTAGCCTAAATTTAGCAAAAATGTGAAAATAATGATGAATTTGAGGTCTAGAGCCCCACGGTGGGTGCCATTTGTGTGTGAGTGATTTACACCTTCATGAAATAACAAGATTTAAAAGACAATTACACTATTCAAAGCAAACTAATCTAAATAATGCACAATTAATCTAAATATCTCATGGATCTCTAAAATAAAGTGGTAAATGAGGCTCTCAGCTATGATCCTCACTAGTGACACTCTAAAGATGAGAATTAAGGTATATGATATGCAAATTTAGATCTATTCTATCAAATTCTAGCTCTATTTGATGAACAATCTACTATGATCAAAGCAATTTAAGCTAATTAGCAATGAAAAATGATAAGTGAGTGATGTGGATGCAAATTGCAAGATATGGAGTGGATGAATTATGCTTCTAAATGTTTTCTACTTATAGGATTTTCCCAAGGGTAGGGGGTAGAGTGAGATAACCATGGTTATGCTTGGGTAAGGTCAATTGGCTTTGCTTTGTCCATAAATGGGGGGAGAAGGAGGGGGCAATCATTTAAATGGTTTCAAAAGGCTAGACCATTTCAACAAAAGTGAGTGATTTGTGTCCATTTTGTCTCCTTTTTGCTTTGTTGAGGGAAATTAGTATTTATTAATTAATTAAAGTAATTAAATTTAGCCATGAAGGGTAAGAGGTTCATTTTGATTTTTGCTTTCAACAACTATGTCATTAATTGAATTTAATCAATTTCGTAGTGTTTTTCCCCTTTTCAAGCTTTATTTAATCATTTAATCATTTAATTGAATTTTCCTTTGATTTGAATTGCCTTTGTTCTGTTTATTGATTTTTCGTGCTATTTTGATGATTTGTTGCACCTTTTTATTGATTTAAGCCTTTTGCCAATTTTCCGTGTCTACAGAATCCATTATGAAATTCCCCCAAGAAATAATACTTCAAGGTAAATAAACACAAAAAAAGAGAGAGCAAAAGAGGGATCTATGTACCAATAGGTGGTGCAGTAGCAAGTGTTTGCATGTTGTATGTTTCATGTTGCTGACATTGCAGTCGGCAATACATCAGTGGTTGTCCTTGTCTAAGGTGGCATTGGAATAGGATCATTGACATGATCTAAAGAATAAGATTGCTTAAAGCACAAAAAAAGCATGGACTAGCATGGACAATATTGTTAGATCATAAAAAAAATATTGTTAGAGAATATGTCATTAATTATGATCATTCCTATATATTCAATGGAAAACAAAGTGGGGGATAGAACATGTGATCTACCTGAACCACTTGAAATACCAACATCATGGCCATGAGGTTCAAAACTATGCAAAAAAATTTGTAAAAATAACACGTTTCTATTTTAGTTAATGACACGAGAGAGTATAAAATAAAAACCATTATTGAACTTTTGTTATAATTAAAAATTTCATTAATACTTACTCTCAAGTTTTTTTCTCGGTGCATCAATTCATTTTCCCTCTCTTGTGACTTGGGAGTTTGAGGGTATATGGAGGAAAAATAAAAAATTTCATTAGCAATTTTTCGCAAACACTTTTTAATTACACCAATCGGATCATCAGATTGTGCAAAATCAACAAACAATGGGTCCTCATCAAATGTGTCCTCATGAGGGACTATAGGTTCCTTTCCATTTCTCTAAGTATCCTTTAGTGACGACAATATTATTAGCACTATCAAAATTACTCCAAAACAATTAAGAAAAGAACATAATAAAATAACATTTTCCTTCTATCTAGTTTGTACAATTACAATGAGGTTTACCTACTGGGTAGAAGAGATGGGAAAAATCAACATTGTCCCTTCTATGTGGCTACTCCATGTGGCACTGGGACAAAGATCAAATATAAAAATGTTAGAAAAAAAACTTAATAATAAAATAGTGTGTTGGAGTCATTGATTGGAGGTTGGTTTAAATGGTGCATAGTGCGTACCTGCACCCCCATGATAGTAGCTTTGTTTGTATCTATGCGATTCAAATTGTAATCGATAAGAATCTCTTCCCCCGCATGTATTGATTTTATTGCACATACAAATACAACATTTCACTCGCGCACCTCAAATATGCAATTGGATTGCTTAATAGTTGACCCAGGTTGCATACTATTTATAAAACCTGCAATATTCCATGTTGTTTTTGGCCTTTCATCAATGTATATAGAAACTCTTTTAGTTTGATTATTAATTTTCTATTGTATATAATTTGTCGAGAGTGCATACCTACACATACTTTTTTTTATATCAAACAATATGCATCCAACTTTTGTAATCATAACAAGGTTTGACAAACTCCATCAATTCAACAACTTTGTTGTAAGAGACCTTTATGCCATCCATGGAAAATAGGCCCAAACCATGTAATGATGATGGTGCTATGCGATATATCCTCTTGTTAACATAAAAATCAGTGTTTATTGGAGAAAGTTCCTTGGGTACCCATTATTTTTGTAGATGTTGGTACCTCAAGAGAACCTCGATGTCGCCTTTGGTCTCATCATCATAAGAACATGACCCCCCTTGAGAAAGGACAAATTTCATGTGTTTATTCAATTTCCTTCTAGTCTTTTGACCCCTAGTTGATCTCCCTATTTTAGACCTACTTGTGTGTGTGTGAAAATTGTATTGTTTAAGAGACACAACACTTCAGTAAAACATTATTGGTTAATAATCAGAAAATCTACAATAAGGACAAATATCATTAACCAGGCAATTTACTACCTTTTAGAAGATGTGATTATAGTATTCTCAGAAATTGACCGAGATCAATGATAATGCAACATCTAAACGAAGGATTTAAATGATGAAAGCTATGAAAAATAGATGCAGATTTAATCTATGTTTTTGGATTTTCTATGCAATAATGATGATGACTAGATGAAAATTGATCTAAAACAATGAAATGTGAAATGAAAACTAAGCTATCAATTCTATGAATGCTATGAAAATGAGAAAACAATGGTTAGCAAAGAACCTCAAAAGTTGCACAATCTCCAAATTCTCCAAATTGCACAAGCAAAGATTCTCCAAATTCATGATCATTTGTAAAGGACTTAGGCCTGTTTATATAGAAATCCAAGGTTTTGAGAACTCATGGAAAGCCAAAAATCTCTCCTTGATCAACTCATATTGATTGTTGAGTTATTAGAAAATTAGAAATAGTTATCTCACAAAATCATGCAAACTCAACTTTTCAACTCAAATTAGAAGTTGAGATCACTTCCATCTACTTTTCAACTCACAATCACATGTTGAGTCTAAAAGGTTAACAAATTGAATTCAATAGTTGATTTTGAGTTTAACTGCTTTTCTTATTTGTGCATAGATAATTATGAATTATTTAATTTTCCATGTGTTTTATTCTCAACTTAACTTATTTGAACAATTAAATAACTGATTTATGGGTTAATCAATTATTTTATCAAACTTTATTCAAAATCATATTATTAAATTTGACAATTTGATTCTAATCAATTAAATAAATATTCAATCAATTATTTTTAGAAATTGTGATTTATTGTCAAATAAACAATATTAGTTAGGAATAAATATAAATTAAATCTAATTAAATTAATTAAGTGGTAGAATTAAGTTTAATTAATTAAATATTCAACATATTCAATTAATTGACTTAGGATAAATAAAATAATATCGTTTATCGCTAAATAATATTTAATTAGAAATAATTAGGATAAATTAGGAATATTTAGGAATATTCCCCAATATAGATTTGAAATAGAATCGATTAGGGTTTCGATGACTTGATGTGAAGATGTTCCTTAGGTTAGGACTTCGAAGTCGATTTCGATCGATTTGTCGATGTAGAAGGTCAATGGTACTGAAGCCCATTTTTGGGCTATTATATTTTGCCCCTCTTTGAATTATTGTGTGAAGTACAGTGGTTCAAAGACAAATCTATTTTTGATTGAGATCTAGACTCAGTTATGTGATGGAGAAACTGATCCTGAAAGATTAACCGATTCTGAGACAGAAACTGATGGAAAGATTTGAAGATGTTGATTTGAGTCTTGATTGACCAAAGAATCGAGATGATGTTAACATTAGCAACAATGAACCAGTGATTACAAAAAAGTGATAAAACACCTTGATTCTAAACCTATGATTATGAGGATTTGACTGTCCTAGCTCCAGACCTGATTGTCTAAAGGAATCGAAAGGATGCCAAGTCTGAACCCTTCAATTATGAAGAATCAAGGAAATAACACTAATGAACCGATGGTTATGAAGAGCTGATACAGTTTACAAGATTTGAGAGAATACCAGATTGATATGGATTTTGATGAATTTGATATGTCCCAAGTGATGTGCCCCAAGTGATGAGGACTTTTGATGAGTCATCAACTAGACGTGGTTGTTGTCTGTGATGAGCCCAACTAGCTCTCAATAGAAAATTGATAATTACTTCTAATTTATTTACAATTTTCATTGAATTTTAAAGCATATATGTTTTTTTGACAAATTTTCTAGATTAATGAAATTGAACCAATAGCAATTTGACAATTATTAAACCTTCACTTTCTTGCTATAGTAATCCAACATGTTTGGTGTCAATTAACATCAAACAATACAAGAAGAATACTTTGAATTTGAGCACCTTAATTATCAATATGGCTGCCAATTGATGAAACGTAGCCTAGATATGAATGACGCTAGTCTGAAATTGATTCTTCTTTATAAAAAAATGGTGGCTTATCTCCTTGCCACTAGAGAGCCACCCCTCATAACTCAGGGGTTGGACCTATTAGAATAACTAAGAGGGGGGTGAATCAGTTATCCAGTGTCCCAAAACAAAATGTATAATTCAAAAACAACTTCTTCAATTTTTGCTCCTCGGTAAACAATAATTACTTTCACTGCCTGTGCTTTTACCGATTACCAATCTAATACTATAACAGTTACCGATCAAATCTAACATGTAACATGCAAAGTATGATAACAAACAAATATCACAATCAACACATAACACAAGAGATTTAACGTGGAAACCCTGTAAGGGAAAAACCACTTGGGATTGGCAACCCAAAATTGTTCACTCTTCTGAAGTGAAGTCGGTTAAGACCCAACCCTATTAAAGGTTTACAAACACACTGTCAGGTGTGACCTTGTTAGAGGATTTTAGACTAGAAGTTATCATCCAACCAGCATTCACTATGGGGTTAACAAGATAACAATGTTCATTCTATAAATGATACATCATAAGACTTTTAGAGTCCACTCAATTAAGAGATTTTGACTGTATACAATGGTTAAATATGTAACAGTAAATGACCTACCTTAATACAACTTCAATTGCAGATTACAGATCAATATTCAGTCCATACAAATCCTTCTGATCGATATTTCACTTTAGATTCAATACTGTATCAACTTCCTATCCGTTGGTAATTGCTCTTTGTAGGTCGATAATTGTTCTACAGCTCGGTTCTTACTTAACCAGTATGATCAGAATGCATGAAAACCTTGTTCACGCGATATTCCTATAGTTTCTACTTCTTCTAGCATTATTCCATAATGAAATTCTAGTCTCTTATATAGACGGGTAAATCATTTTCTTCTCCACCATCAGATTTTGCCGCTTAACCACATTCATAGATTTTGCCACTTCAAAATTTCTCAGCTAACGTTTCAATAAAACATTTCAATCTACTTTGTTAGATCTTCCTTTAATTTTGTTAGCCGTCGATCTTCATAAAAAACATTATGTGTTATCACTAAAATTGAGGTACTTTACAACTCATCAATCTTATAAGCTAAACTAATCATTTAGTTCATTCTGTTCCACTCGGTTAACAAAGAAATGCATCGATGAACACTACTTGGTTAATACTGTGATCGGTATACACTACACTCCATCGGTGTATACTATAAATGCTTCATTTACCGACAACACTACTTTGTGTCTTTCAGCTCTATACTTCATCATAGATGAATGCAACCTAATAAACTCAATATCATCAAGTCATAGACTCATCAACAAGTTACTCAATGTGTTCCTTATCCTCATCTATCATGTACATCTTTCCCCATGTAGATTTCTTTGTTCTTCATCTCTTTCACCTTTCTTTAGATGTCTCGATATAGTAACTTACAAGATAAGTGATGTCAAACTAGTTGACATCAATGACAACATAATACTGATTTAATCATATTACATATCTAATTAGTAACTCCTCAGTGATCTTTAATCATAGATTCTTCAATCAGATTCCAAATCAGTTGTAGTCCAATAGGATCTAGGGGATCCCTCTTTAGAAGATATACCATATTTCATTATTTTAGATCAATTTTCATCTAGTTTTCGTCATTATTGCATAGAAAATCCAAAAACATAGATTAAATCTGCATCTATTTTTGATAGCTTTCATCATTTAAATCCTTCATTTAGATGTTGCATTGTCACTGATCTCAGTCAATTTATGAGAATACCATACTCACATCTTCTAGAAGGAAATAAATCATCTTGCGTTATGAGGGGTGGCTCTCTAGTGGCTCTCTAATAGCGGCTTATCTCCTTGCCACTAGAGAGCCACCCCTCATGCCCTAGGTTTGACAAGGAGATTTCCCCTAGGTCCAACCTCTGGGAATCTACTATTGCCTATTGCAAACCTTTTCTTTCTAATCTCCTCTACATTGTCTTGTTCAGTAGAAAACAATTATCCTGTTAGGTCCACTCGGTAGGATTTTTGTATTACAAATGTTAATAAGAAACACTGAATATATTGACCTGTAGATTTAAAATTATCTTTGCATAATCAGATCTCTTGTGTTCTCTCTATCTTCACTTTAATCCTTCACATTCCATCAGCTTCAACACTTCATCAAATTTTGTCTTTCAGACTTAGAATTCACCTTTTCCTTATTCACTACATCAGTCGGTGACTTATCAACTCTTCAATTTTCTATCTATTTGTTCATATAAATCCATCCTTTATATAGACATTATTTTGCCTCTTAATCTCCTTTATTACGTTTTCCTTTTATTAATCTCAAGCATCCAATTTATTTTGCAAACTTATTCATTGAATCTAGATCTCAGTAAAACATTTTATCATCACCTCCAAACTTGAACTTTCTTGAAACTTGTTCCTTCTCTTTTTCCCACTTAGATCTATACCATATATCATCACCTTGAATTTTCTTGATCGTATATCTCTCTAACTAACTCTTCCTCATCAGCATGATCTTCCAGCTCATCATAGCTAAACATTAAATATCATTCTGATCCTTGTATTTAATTTATGTTCCTTGCTCAGTGGCTCAATTTGAATTTTGGTTAAATTTTCTCGGTGACTAAAACCTTATTCTCGATGTCTTGAGTTCCTTTACTTTTACCTAAACTTCCTTTCCTTTTACCAAGTGACCTTTCCTGCTCAGTAGCCAAACTAGTTTTCTTACCGACTTGATATAATCAAATGTTAGGTAGAAAATAATTATATCAACATAGCCTTAACATTGTTTGATCTGTATTAGTTTCCCAATTAAGTTCTTCAGCTTCATAAAATTTCACTTATTCTTCTTCTTAAATTTCTTCAACTTATATCATGCTCCTAATGATATGGAAACACAATATAAATCAGATATCAATTGCTTGACATCAATGACAAGATATTAACTAATCGAATCATTCTACAATTTTGTATTCCTATGATCTTGATCGGTCTTCATCATCACCATCAGTTATAGTAAAAATCTCCCTCTTTGGCATTGATGTAAACACTTCACTATTAGTAAAATGATGATGGTGACACTTTACTATCTTGTCTTTGTCATTTACTCCCGATGAGATGTATCTTCATCTATACATAGTCTCCTTCTATCAATAACAATCTTCTCCTTCAATAGATCTTCTCGCTCTTTTTGACAACTTCTTTTATGATCTCCTCTCATGTATATTCTCCCTCAATAATCAATTGCTTTATTCTCCCTCTTTTACAACAATGTCAAAGACACATACTCCTGAAAACTTTTCTCAGACAGTAAATCATACCTAAAATTTGGTGATTTCTCATTGCAAACATAAAGATTTTTCACAACTTTGGGCTTCACCCAAAGAGTGAACACTAGCATCAACTCATAAAATAGATATTCTAATGCAAATCTAAATTGATGCAGCATGCATCTTTCCTTAGTGAATATTGGATAGGGGAAGAACCCCTAACTTACCCCAGAGATACTCAAAAGCATCCTTCAGTAATGGTTTGGTAAATATATCAGCTACTTGTTACTTTGAATTCACATACTCCAATATCACATGCTTATCTTGAACTTTCTCGCTCAAGTAATGATACTTGATATAAATGTGATTTGTCTTTGAATGCATCACTGGATTATTTGATATGTTCTAATTACTGGAAAAAATAGGTTTTGAAGGGACCCAAAACCCTTTACAAATCTAGCAGCATAAGATCAGAAGGAAAGAGTACAACAACAAAAAAGAGGCATACAGAAATGAACTGCCCAAAAAAGGGACTACATAGATAGCAACATAAGTGACAAAAAACCAACCCAAAAGACAATAGAAAACACCAAAAACTAGCACATGACCCAGCCTAAGAATCTGCCTACATAACCCCTGCTTTTTCATCAAGCGTCTTCTCCATTTTGGCTTGGATATTTTCCATCTGACCAATAACACTTTTCAACTTTTCAATATTCTTCTTTGTGGAAGGGGATTTTTTCTTGTTGCTCCCATAGGTTCTGGAACTGGGGCCTCTGCTATCCACTAGGGGATCATTTTTGTGTTCACTGTCCTCCTCTGGAGCTTTATCCAGAAAATTGACCAAGGCCTTAAGGTTTATGTAGGAAGCCTTCATGTTGGCCTTGTTATGTTGGAGGATGTCAATAAGAGTTTTATCAACTTTATCCATTCTATCATGGATGTCCATAGTAGGGGTGTTAGAAGTTCCCTCCTTAAGAAAAGAATCCACTTTCTCCTAGAGGTTTTCATTATTTTCTTCAAGTTTCCTGTACTTCAGGTGGATCCTTTTTATCTCATGGAAGCACCATTTGCTGAATCTGAAGGAGTAGAGAGCCTTAGCTTTGGCAATTTGTAGAGCATTAGTAGTAACTTTCTCTCTATCATCAAAGTCTTCAAAAATTAGCTTAATGGAGGACTCTCAAATTCTCCTCTCACTGGAATCCTTACTACCCTCGTGAATATTGTCTTGAGAATCTTGGGAAATAGGTACATCATGCCTTACACCACCAACAAAATCATCCATGATGGGAACCTCCTCTTTGTGAAAGTCCCTGTCAATTTTATGCTTCTCAATATACTGAATAGTAGTGTCAACAAGATCTTCCAGGTTGTGGGAGTTGTGCGCCATGGCTTTTTCCAAATTGGCCCCATCAATAGCTTTTTCTTTCAACTCATCCACACCTTCCTAATTTTGTTATCTAGGTCCTCTCTCTTAGGCATTTCCTTATTATCAGTGCACATAGGAGCATAATCAGCTTCCCTAGGATGGGAGTCTCCTATATCCTTCTGGTGGGTTCCTTCATCCACTTGATTTATAATCTCTATCATCTTCTTATTTTCCTTATCAAAATCCTTGTTGTTAATCTCCTCCTTACCACCATGGGGGGTGGTGATGTCATCAGTATCCTCCTTATCCTTGTTAGGGCTCTGCATATTTTTATTCTCACCAATCTCACCTTCTTCAGAGTCCTCAATCTCGTCCTCCTCAGAATAGTCATAGGCATCAGTCTCCCTCGAGAAAATTTTCTTTGAACTACTACCCATATTATCATCAGCCTTCCATTTTGCAGAGCTAGACTTGGGAGTCACAGGAGTTTGTTTGTTCTTTCCCAAAGAAGGGGTAGAGCTAGGGTTAGGGATAATACTCTTAATATACTCATAAATCAGAAGAATCAAACCCTCATGCCTAATAGCTTTCTTAGGTGACATCTTATGCTCATTGAGAATTTTAACAAGAGAACTATGAAGGTAGTAGGGAATGTTAATAGTATCCTTGTACCTGAAACGGTTGAGAAACATAAAATGGTGGGAGTGAGCCCGAGTAAATCGACCATCTAGGGTGAAATACTCCATCACCACCTACAGAATGTTGCACCATATCTCCTTCATTTTGAAGACATTAATATAATTGTTGGACCTAGCCTCCTCAAAATCTAACTGCTCCTTTTCAAATTTAGGGAATTATTTGGTTGCCATATTTGAAATCTTGCAATTTCTGTAAAACCTCTGACCCACATTGGTAATGCCAGTGACTTGAGCAATAAGCTCCATAGAGAGCTCCACAGTTCTACCCTCCATAGATATAGAATTATTTTTCCATCCCTCAAAGAATTTTTGAGTGATCTCCTTGTCAAACCCATGTAACCTTGCCAGAAAAGCGGTCACTCCACCTTCCTTCAGCTTCCGCCAAACCATAGCCATGTTGGCACCCTTAAGCTTCTTATAGTTTTAGGTTCCTCCTATTTCAATTCGCCACCCATAGTGAAGAAATTTAACAACAAAGGGATCTTTTCATAAGTATAAAAGTGCTTATCAAAGTTGCTTTCCCTGTAAATATAGCCAAGAATAGAAATCATAGCCCAGAAAGCATGTGAACTGGCAATAATAATGATGCTAAGTACATAGTTCCACACTTTCTCATAACTACTTCCAGACTTTGTAGCACTCAGGTGAGTCTCATTAATCATATAAAATCTTTCCTTCCTTATGAGTGAGTTTATCATAATAAATTTTTCATTTAGTATCCTCTTTGAGATCTGCCTTGTTGTCCCAAATGATGACCTCATTAGACTTCACTCCAATATTTGTCAAGCTATCTGCCACGGTATTACTTTTGTGGTACACATGAGAAATGTGGATTTTGGTACAATTGGCAATGATATCCTTCGCCTTGGATATGACATTCTCAATGGTCCACGAGGGAGTTTTGTTTCCTTTAAGATAGTTAATAATGTTCATGGAATCGCCTTCCAGCCAAATATTCTCAAAATTGAGACTGCTAGCAAGTTGAAGGCAAAAGTAGGCTCCCATAGCTTCTGCCATATGGTTATTTTGAGTTCCCAAAGGAGCAGCATTAGCAGCTATAAAATTTCCATTGCAGTCACTGATAATACTATCACAACCCACCGGACCAGGATTTCCCTTGGTAGCTCCGTCAAAATTTATCTTAATCCAGCCTATAGGGGAAGCAATCTAGACACTTTTCTCATGATCCTTATTCTTCATGTCAGAATCCTTACAATTCTGGTTGTGTTGGGTGATTCCTTTTGGAAGATTTTGCAACATTACTCTCTTTGCTTTCTCAAACACCAGGGCAGGAGTACTGCATCTGTCCCAAAAGATACAGTTGTAATGTTCTTTCCAGATGCTCCAAGCAATATGAGGGGCAGCCAACATCCACATTTTTTTATCCCTTTCATTTTCATTAGGAAACCACCACTGCTGGCAGAATTCCTAGATAGAGCAGGGAAAAATCCAGCATAAGGCCCAATCCTACAAAAAAAAGACCACACCTGCTGAGAAAAAGGATAGTGTAAAAAGAGGTGGTTAGTATCTTCCTTAGCATCACAACAGAGACAACATCTATTTGGCATGATTAATCCCCTCGTTTTGAGGTTATCAATCATAAGAGCTTTGTTTTGGATGAAAATCGAGTAGAAAATCTCAATTTTGGGAGTAAGATTTTTGTTCCAAACCTTCGACCAGAAGAGGATTTCGTCAGGCACCTCATATTGAAGATAGCTAGCAGAGGCCACAGAAAAGGAACCATTAGTAGAGGGGCCTCAAATCAGAGAGTCATCCTTGTTGGCATAGAAAAATTAAGCCAAATGGGCTTTGTCAATTGCTTGAAAAGCAGGGTTGAATGCAGCCAGATTCACCCATCAATTATTAATCCAGTCATCTTTCACTTTAGGACCAAATCTAGTAGTGCATCTTAAAATCTCCTCAGGATTATCAAAAATGCAATTCAAAGGTTTTTCAAACAACCACGGGTCTTTCCAGAAGTTAATTTTAAGGCTATTTCCCAATTTCCAGTGTTTACCTTTGCTAGCAATATTTCTAGAATTGTTAATATTCCTCTAGAAAATAGAACCCTTAACTTTCTCAGAGCTGGACAAAAAATGATCCAAGGAAGGGGTATCATAAAGGTATTTATGTTTACAAATGGTGTTCTAGTCCTTGGGTTCTCCATAAATTCTCCATAATTGTTTAGCCAATAGAGATTTATTCATAATCTTGATTGGTATGAGACCCAAACCCCCCAAAGATTTTGGTTTGCACACCCTATCCCAGGCTACTAGAGGTATGTGATTTCTTTCCTCAGCCCTAGACCAGAGGAAATGTTTAAGAATACTATTAATTTTATCAAAAAATTTGGAAGGAATCTTAAATAGGCTCATTGCATACACTATAAGGCTTTGAAGAGAAGACTTGATCAAGGTAACCTTCCTAGCTTGGGATAAAACCGATCCTTTCCAACTAGCCAATTTGGTATAGAATCTTTCCACTAGCTGATTCCAGAAAGAATCACTAATATTAAGGCCAAGAGGCAGACCAAGATAGGAGGAAGGGAAAGAGTTGAAACTGCATTCTAAAATTCTAGCAATTTTGTGTTGTCTTTCCTCAAGGGTGTTCATGAAGAACAAAGAGATTTTGGACCAATTGATAAGCTGACCAGTGTCTTTGGTGTAAATATTCAGGGCCAATTTGAAATCTCTAGGTTCCTTGATAGTTGATATTCCCATCGTGATGGTATCATCCACAAAATGAGCATGAGAACAAGTTAAGGGATTGGATGAGGGGTGGAGACCTTGGATAACACCCTTAGACACCAAGAGCTGAAAGTATCTTCCCATTCTCTCTGCCAAAAGAGTAAATAGAATAGGAGATATAGGGTCTCCCTTTCTAAGACCTCTGGATTTTTTGAAGAACTTGGAAGAAGAACCATTAATAATAACTGTAAAGGAGGTAGTAGAAATCAATTGATAAATCATTTGAATGACTCTCTCATTGAAATCAAACTGCTTAAGAATCAAACATAAAAAATTCCAATCAACACGGTCATAAGCTTTAGCCAAGTCAAGTTTGAGGATAAATCCTTTCTTGTCTCCCTTGATGGCAGAGTGAATGTTCTCATGAACCAGAACAACGGAGTCAAGAATTTATCTTCCAGGAATAAAACCATTCTATTGAGGAGCTATCAAATCAGGAAGAATTTTTAGAAGTCTATGTTGGCAAGATGTCTATACTGAAGTATATGACTAGATATAGTGTTGTAATTATGGCAACAAAGTCATATAGCAGTTTGGAGTCAGCGCACTTGATGTAAAGTTCAGAATTTGGTTAAGTGTTGAAGACTAGACAGTATACGGAGTTCTGATAGCTCAGAGCATCAGCACACATGTGTATGGAAGAATTATGGTATGCACCCTAGAAGTTAATTTGGTTAGACTATATTCTTTCTTAGTCTATGAGTGCATAAGTAGATGTGCAAGGATGTGAAAGTTATAGACAGTTGAAGTTGCACAGCCAGTGTGTGCCAGCAGAGAACAAAGCTTGGAGCCGACAATTAGCATTTTGGTTTGTGATTGTAATGTAATATTGTAAAGGCCATGCACCCATTATATTTAGGTTTTTGACATGTTTATATGTATAATTTTAAGCATGCTTAAGCCAATTCATTTGGAAGTGTTGTTTGTAATTAGTTATAGGGCCAACGTACTTATGTATTTTGTATGAGCACATAAATATAAGGTGTGCCCATTGTATTTGGTATGGAAGTTGAAATAGAGTTGTGATAAGCAGAGAAGAGGTATGCAAAGACATCATAAGATGTATTAGAGCTTTTTTATAGGTCAAAGCATCATTGCACCAAAGGAACTGATCAGACAAGCAGTGTCCAGTGACAGTTCACCAACATATATAGTGTGTATCTAAAATTAGAAGGTTGTAGCCTTCACCATTTGAGCAGTGAGGTCTAGGACGGTGAGTCCACTCCCCTAATAGGGATCATTGTAAAAGACTCCTAACAAGGTCTGACCCTTAACAAGGTCTACTGTACTTAAAGAATTGTAAAGCTACTCCTAACAGGGTAAAGGATCTTCTAGTAAGGATCACAAAACACTAGTGCAGAATATTAGTGGGTATCAATTCCCACCAGGGTTTTACCTATTTGGGTTTCCCCATAATCATATTGGTGTCATGTGTTAATTTCATGTTTCATGTTTATGTGAATTTTTATTTCAGTTCTTAAGCATTTAAGTTCAGCATAAAGATTAAAGGGAAAAGTTAAAATACAGTGAACACTAATTCACCCCCCCCCCTCTTAGTGTTCCCATTCCTAACAGTCTAGTAGTTAATATTTTAGAGAAGATCTTATAGAAGGAGTTGCATAGACTGATAGGCCTGAATTGATCAAAAGAGTGAGCTCCAGCAATTTTAGGGACCAGGGCTAGAAAAGTACCATTGATTTCTTTGAGAAGGATTCTACAACCAAAGAATTCCTTCATAGCATTTGAAACATCCTTCTCAACAGTAAGCCAGAATGTTTGAAAAAATAACATAGGGAATCCATCTGGGCTAGGAGCCTTATCATCTTCAAAGGAGAAAACAACATCCTTAATCTCCTTATTGGAAGGAATAGTCTGCAGAGTCTTATTTTGATCTTGGTTTACAATAATAGGAATAGCTTCCAATAAAGTATCTTGGTTGTCCCTATCAAGGTTAATATCCACAGAGAGAAAAGAGGAAAATTAATTGACAACAACAGTCTGGATATCTTCTTCTTTGTGGATCTCTTCATTGTCCTTAGAAATTTTAGCTATACAATTGCTAGCTCTGTGTTTGAGTGTAGTCAAGTGGAAGAACTTAGTATTTATGTCCCCTTCCTGAAGCCAAACCACCCTAGATCTCTGGCTCCATTAGATTTCCTCTTTGGATATTAGATCATGGTAATTAATAAGGGCTTTCTCCTCATCATCTTTAAGAGAATTTGTCAGACCCTGAATTTGAATGGCATCCTAGATAGCAGAAAGGTTAGTTTTAGCCTTGTTCTTCTACTGGAAAATGTCTCCAAAAACCTTTTTATTCCAAAGTTTGACTTTTTCCTTAATGTTTCTAAGTTTTTTGGTAACCTTGAACATGGTAGTACCCTCAATTCTAATATTCCACCACTCAGAGATTTTATTCTCCAAGTTAGGGTGGTTTATCCACATCTTCTCAAACCAGAAAGGAAAATGTCTGGGGGCATTGATAAGGTTAACTTTCAACACCAAAGGGTAATGATCAGAGCCAATTTTAGGGAAATAAGATAGGGTACAGTAGTACTTAGATAGCCATTCATGAGTAATGAGTGCTTTATCCAACTTAATCTAGATATTGTGAATGCCAGCACGCTGATTAGACTAGGTAAAGTTCAGCCCCTGGAGATCTAAATCAATCAGGCCTTGGTCATTGATGAAATTAAAAAGGCCAGCTCTGCTATCATTCTGAGATAAGATGCCCTAATACTTTTCACTTTCTTTAAGAGGGGTATTGAAGTCCCCCATGAGCAACCAACAATCATCCTTAAAATCATTCTTTCTATCCTTGATTTTCTTCCAGAACTTAGCTCTATTCACTTTAGCATTAGGAGCATATACATTAGTGATAACCCAGCTAAAATTATCTCTTATATTCTCCATTCTGAAAGATATCATATTAGGGTCTTCAACAATAATCACACCATTTATAGTTTTCATATTCTAGAAAATGGCAGTTCCCCCAAAGGCTCCAACCAAACTATAACTTCTAACACCACCTTTCTAAAAAATTCTAAGATTGTCCACTTTATCCTTACTCATTTTAGTTTCCTGAACATGAAGGATATCAGGTTTATAATCCCTAACCACATTTCTAAGAATGTCTTGTTTGTGGGGTGCATTCAACCCCCTTATATTCCAAGAAATAATCTTCATAGTTTATTTGGAGAAAAGGCCTCCAGAATAGTCCTTTGTTTCCCATCTACAATGTCTTGCCAACTATCTTGCTCTTTTCCAACTTTAGCTTGTTTTCTTCCTGGTCCAAACTTAGATTTCCCAACATCATTCTTCTTACTTCTAGTCTTAATACTGTCCAAGGAAAAAGGAGATATGTTTCCTTTAGATTTCTTTTTAGAGCTCTGGCCAACCTCCTTGATCTTATTTTGGTCTTTGACTTTAAGGCATTCAGGGGAGAGGGCCTTGAGATCATCAGATTCTTTAGGGTTAGAAGCCTTATCTATAGAAGAGATCTACATCATAATCTGGATGGGATCGGAGAAAAGATCGATGTTCTCCTTATCAGGAAGAGAATCCTTAGAGCTCAACCCACTGCTTCCTTTCTCAGGCTAGGAAATAGGGAGAGTCTCACCCCCTTAGATCACCTCTTCCACCACAAAATTAGCATTCAAAAGAGGTGAGAATTGGTTTTCCTCAAAAAATTTATCCGAATTAGCTTTAGCAAAAGAGAAATGACTAATACCTTCAGTCTAGTCACTTATCAAGGTCTGAAACTCTAGATTACTGCCTGACATATTACTTGCTATGTCAGCCTTGTCATTACTATGGTCTTCAACCAAGGGGCTTTGATCAGTATTCTTTAGAGGCACCACATTATTTGGTTTCAATTAAGATTATGAGGACCCCTTAGAATTAGTCTTGGGCTTCCAAACAACAGTAGAAGACTCTTTCTTCTTGACCAAAGGGTCTTCCTCTTTCTTCTTGGGAGATTTCTTTAGGAATTTTTTAGCCCAATGGCCCATCTTTTTTACAAATGAAGCAAGAAAAAGGAAGAGATTCATATTCAATTGCCTATGTCCAAACACCCATTTTAGAGACTAAGTCTATAGAAATAGGAAAATCAGTAGACTTACATATTTTAACACATATTCTGGCATTCACTGGCCTGGATCTTGATGTCGTAGCTGGGTCTAAGGAAAGAAGTTCACCAAAAACACCCACTATTCCTTTGAAAACACATTTATTTTGGTACTCCAAAGGGAGTCTTCGAAGTCTAACCCAAACAAGAGCCCATTCCAAAAAAGATTCACTTAAATCCATATTAGGCTCCCACTTTCACAGAGCCAAGCATGACTTACCCATAACCCAAGGGCCTCCACATAAGGCTTTAGTCATATCTTCCTCATTGGTAAATGAGAATGAAAAGAAGCATTTTAGCATAGCAGTTATATCAACTTGCCCTTTAAGAAACCATCTTCTTTGAATGAAACGTTGAACATAATCTATGTTCGGCCTAACCCCAGCATATTTCCCAACCAGCATGAGGTCCATTTGAGATACAGTATGATCAATCACCATATCAGGGATTAAAATGGTAAAATCTCCCTTGATAGGATCAGATATATTATTGGCTTTAGGAAGGGAAGATTTTCCAAAAGGATTTTTTCCAAACAACACCACCTAGGGCCTATCAAGAATAGCAGCCTCACCTTTTTTGATGTCTCAAACAAGATTCTTGGCTCCCTCCCCCTGGGTCTGGGGAATCACTATCTCCTCGTGGGTCCCTAAGACTCAAAACCCCAACATCATCCATAGGTTTTGTTGACCCACCATCATCCTCCTTGTCTCCTGACACTATCAAGATTCCAGAAGACTGTCCTACATCTCCAGCAGAAGCCCCAGCAGAGCTACCAGGTTTCCCACCCGAACCTCCATTCAAATTTTGACCTGCACCAGCAACACCTTGTCCTCCCACTCTTGACATTTTTGTTTCTTCCGTGAAAAGGTTAATGTCATGTTAATAGCACTAGTATTATCACAAAAAATAGTAACTAGATTAGTAATCTCTTCTTCCATACCTTCAAGTAATTGTTTGATCCACACTATGTTTGAAAATTCATAGCTGCAACAACATACTCAACTTTGGTAGTAGATTGTGAAATAAAACTTTGTTTCTTTCTTAACCACGTCACTAATCTTTCTCCTAAAAAGAAAGCTCTGCCACTTATGCTTTTTTTGTCATGAATGTTTCCAACCCAATCGGCATCATTCTACACCCTAAGATCAAAATATCCTTCTTTTGTGTATATCAGACCGAAATCTTCATTCCCTTTCAGATATCTAAATATTCTTTTCACTGCAAACATGTGTGTCTCCTTTGGATTGGAAGAAAGCCTTGCAACTATACCAACTAAATGTGCAATATCAAGACTACTATGTACAACATATTGTAGTTTACCAATCATTGATTGGTAAAGTATCTTATTCACTTCCTTTGTCTCCTCTTCCTTTGATAATTTATAACCAGTAGCCATCGGTGTTCCAACCAATTTTGACTCTTCCATATTTAATGTCTTTAGGAGCTCTTTGATATACTTTGATTGTGTTATGTAGATCCCATCTTTAACTTGTTGAATATGTAGTCCAATAAAGAATTTAATCTCTCCTATCATGGATATCTCAAGTTCCTTTCTCATCTCCTCAGCAAATGATTTAGACATTGACTCATTTCCTTCAAATATAATGTCATTAACAAAAATTTCAGCAATCATAATCTTATCAATACTATCATATTTCAAATACAAATTATTGTTGTCACTTTCCTTTGAAATCTAATCTTGATTAAATATGAGTGTAGTCTTTCACACCATGCCTGGGGTGCTCTATTCAATCCATATAGAGTCTTGTGTAGTTTGTATACCATATTCTTGTTAGAATTCTCAACAAATTCTTTAGGTTTCTCAATGTAAACTTCTTCTTCAAGAATTTCATTTAAAAATCCATACTTAACATCCATTTGATAAACCTTGAATCCTTTATAATTAGAATATGCAAGTAATATTCTTACACCTTCTAATCTAGCAATAGGGGAAAATGTCTCACCATAGTCAATATCTTCTTCTTGTGCATACCCTTTGCAAACTAATCTTGCTTTGTTTCTGATCACATCTCCATTCTCATTGAGTTTATTCCTAAAAATAAACTTTGTTCCAATCACATTCTTGTCCTCGGGTCTCGCTACTAGTGACCAAGTGTTGTTTTTTTCAATTTGATCAATTTCTTCTTTTATTGCATTAACCCAATCTTCATTTCCAAGTGCATCCTTAACTAATTTTGTCTCAAACTCAGAAATCAAACATGTATTATTTTTCAACTTACTTCTTTTCACGACTCCTACATTCTTGTCTCCAATTATTTTTCTCAGTGATTGGTGTATTCTCACATATTTTTCTAATATAGGCTCGGTAGACTATTCAATAATGTTTTCATCTCTCGGTGGAGGCTCAACTTGCTCCTCGGTTTCTTCTTGCTACAACTCAGTTGCATTACCTAAAATACCTTCTTGTACATATACAAATCTTTGGTAGTCTTCTGGTTCCTTTCTGCTATCTTCTTCATTTCTTTATGCAAATTCACCAATCCTCACATTTGCACTTTCCACAATTTTGTTAGTAACCTTATTCAAACATTTATATGCTTTTATCTTTGATGAATATCCTAGGAATATACATTCATCTCCTTTTGAATCAAACTTTCCATTTCTAGCATCTTTCAATATATAACACCTACTTCCAAAAAATTTAAAGTAATTAACATTTTGTGTATGCACATACTAGAGTTCATAAGGTGTCTTGTTGGTACCTTTTTTCAATTGTACTCAATTGAGTGTGTAGAAAGAAGTACTAATAGCTTCTCTCTAGAATTTTTGTGCAACCTCTTTGTCAATCAACAATAGATCTCTTCCTTCTTTCAGCTATACCATTTTGTTGTGGAGGCCTCAGTGCAGATAATTATCTTTTAATTCCATTTTCATTACAGAAGACAGTAAATTCATCTCAAATAAATTCACCTCCTCTATCTTCTCTTAAACATTTCAACTATTTTCTTGTTTCCTTTTCAACTCTAGCCTTATACCACTTAAACATTTGGAATGCATTAGACTTTTCTTTTAGAAACATAACTGACATCATTCTTGAATAGTCATCAACAAACAAAATGAAATATCAATCTTCATAATAGCTTTGTATTCTCATAGGACCACAAAGGTTAGTATGAACTAATTCCAAAATACCATCAGATGAGTAAGACTTGATTGAAAAACTTGATTTTGTGATCTTACCAATATGACATTCCTTACACATCACTTTATCGAGTTTTCTTAATTTCGGTAGACCTTTGAATCTATTCTTTTTTCTCACCTTAATCATGTTGTCAAAATTTACATGACATTCTTTTATGCCATAGCCATACATCCTCAACTTTAACAAACAAACAACTCTTTGCAGTAGTATCAAGCTAAAATAGATTACATTTTGATTGTTCGCCAATTCCAATCAAATCTCCATCAACACCATAGGTCTTTACTTTTCTGTTTTGAAATTCTAGACAGTGGCTAGTGTTGTTCATTTGTGCAACACTCAACAAATTATAGTTTAGTCCTTGAACCCAATAAGCATCATCACATCTAATCTTTTCATTCAATATAATGGATCTTTTTCCTTTAATAAAACAAGGAGCATCATTGCCAAATCTAACAAATCCTCCATCATACTCTTCTAGGCTCTCAAACTTATCAATGTCACTTGTCATATGATGTGAACATCCACTATCAATTATCCATGGGTCAACTTTACTTACATAAGAAACAAGGGATTTTTCACCTTCATACTTTTCTTCTTGTAGATCATCCTTCACAACAACATAGACAACTTCAAAACTTTCTACCTTGTCATCAAATTCATCATCAATAACTCCTTCTTCAGCTAGGTAAAAAGAATTCTTTCATTTTTCCTTTTAATCTCTAAACCTTCGGTATCAGTTATCCTTCTTATCACTTTTATCATTCCTTTCATTGTCAGGATGTCTAGATGCAATGTGGCCAATCTTGTTTTAATCAAAACATTTCAGGGGCAATTTACATGTATACTTTCCTTTACATCTCGGTAGCCTCTTAGCCAATAGTGCCTCTAACTCTTCTTGTTCTTTCTCTTTGGTTAGGATACTATCATATTCATTTCCACATGAACTACTATGAATCTCTTAGTCTCTTCTTGAAGTTCCAGTACTTAAAGATGATTTGAAGGCAATTTCAATAGTCGGTAGACTATTATCATAATTATTTATCTCAAATGTAGTCAGCTTACCGATTAAGGCTTCAAGAGTAACAAAATTATTTGATATGGATCTCAGTTCCTAAATAGAAGATACTTGAATAGCATACTTGGATGAAAGAGTTTTCAAATTTTTACTTACCACTTCTTCACTAGTTAATATTCCACCCGCACCTTTGATGGCACTAACAACTTCCTTGATTCTGAAACTATATTGAGCAATGTTCTCTTCATCCTTCATTCTCATTTCATCAAATTTACCTCTGATACTATCAACCTTAGATTTTTTTACATGTTGATCACCTCCATAAATAAGTGTAATCCTATCCCACATTTATTTTAAATTAATATAGTCCTTAACATCATTGAATTCATCATTGGTCAGGGAGGAAGCAATTTTAATCATTACTGACTTGTGTTCATACTTTTCTCTCATCTGATCAACTATCATGGGTCCGGGAGGTGGTGGAGTATAATCATTATCCAAAAGATTGAGTGCATATTCTCTAATTCCAAATAGGTATAATCTCATCCTACTTTTCCATGTTAAGAAACTTTCCTTGTTCAGCTTGGGTACTTCTCTCCTATACATCTTTAGATCTTTAACTCAAGTATTTTAAAATTATCTCTTTAGAGTACTTATCTCTGATGCCAATTGTTGGATTATGGAGAAGGGGGATGAATTAGTAGTCCTTGATTCTCTATACCTTAAAAACTTTTCTCTAATTAACTCGATGTCGACTCAATCAAACATAATTCACTATTTACTGACAATAGTAAATAATATTTAACAATCAACAATAACATTCACATAAATCATTCAACATATATAACACCATTATTTAATGTGGAAAATAGCTTTGGAAAAAACCACTATGGAAATTGTCGCCCACTAAAGAAATACTCTTTTGAAGTATGATCGGTTAAGAGCCAATCTGGATAAAGATTACAATACACACTATTAAATGTAACATGATCAAGGGATTTTTCTCATATCTATTTGGTTCTTCACCCTTTTAGGAGTTTCCTAGTTAAAGGACTTCAAACACTCTTTAGAATGTTACATTTTTCAAGGATTTTACAATAAGACTATTAGGTCCACTCGGTTAAGAGATTTTTTTGTTACAAATGTTAATAAGAAATAATGAATATTGACCTATAGATTCACAACTATCTTTTCATAATTAGATCCCTTTTGTGCTCTCTATCTTCACTTTAATCCTTCACTTTCCACTGGCTTCAACAATTTATCAAATTCTATCTTTCAGGCTCAGAATTCACCTTTTCCTTCTTCACTGCATCAGTCGATGACTTATCAACTCTTCAATTTGTCAGCCATTTGTTCATACAAATCCATCCTTTATATAGACATTTTTTTTCCTCTTAATCTCCTTTATTACATTTTCCTTTGATTAATCTCAGTTGTCCAATTTCCTTCACAAACTTATTCATTGAATCTAGATCTCGGTAAAACATTTTATCATCACCTCAGAACTTGAACTTTATTGAAACTTGTTCCTTCACTTTTTGCTACTTAAATATATACCATAGATCACCACCTTGAGTTTTCCTAATCATAGATCTCTCTAACTAACTCTTCCTCATCATCATGATCTTCCAACTCATCATAGCTCAATATTAAATGTCATTCTAATTATTATATTTAATTTATGTTCATTGCTTGGTGGCTCACTTTGAGTTTTGGTTAACTTTTCTCGATGACTAAAACCTTCTGCTCGATGTCTTGAGTTCCTTTGCCTTTACCAAAACTTCCTTTCCTTTTACCGAGTGACATTTCCTGCTCGATTTCCAAACTATTTTTCTTACCCACTTGACTAATCTTCTTTACCGACTTGATATAATCAAATGTTAGGTAGAAAATGATTATATCAACATAACATTAACATTGTTTGATTCCAAACCTTGACTCCAAAAGATGAATTTGGTAAATCAGACATGGGACATGAACGATGGGGTAGCATAAATAATAATGAAGAAATAGACTATATCGAAAAAGCCAAAAGAAGTAAATAAATTACTTGTATACTCCTTATTATATATTAAATATATGTTCCCTTTTAAATAGGAAATACCACTCAATATCATAAAAAACCTTATTATAGATTATATTTATTAATATGTCAAATGGACAATAAAATATCTAGAAAAATTAAATGTCTTAGTAATTGATTAATGCTAAATAATATTATTTTATATTGTAAACAAATCATAATTGGAGCTTCAATATTAATTAATATTTAATATATTAAAATCATATTTAAATTAATTCAACATTGATAATCAAACTTAATAAAGACTCATAACATATAAATGTGTGTGTGTGTGTGTGTGAGTGCACGCGCTTATACATCAATGATCACTTTTATCATAGGATATTAATTAATTCAATACCATGTCATAACTAAAACGTCAAAATACAAAATATCCAAAAGACACCATAATCAATCCAAACTTGGCACAAAAACTTGTTCCTCTAGAAGGGTATTACACTTAAAATAATTATAAACCATAGTGAATGTCCCTTTGCTAAACCATTGCACATGATTATTTGAGGAACAATGGGTATAGGAAAATCCTACTTAATCACTTTCATAAGTGTTAGTAAAAGAATTTGTCTCTTTTTCAATTTTGTTTCTACACTCTATAACCCACCAACAAACATTAACTCTTTACCAACAGTTAGATTAACATGAAATATTTAATCCTCTAAATTATGGTACAGCTCCCAGTAGAATCTTCAATAAATTTTTATGACATAGAATAATGCATTTCTGCAATCATCAAACTTTTAACTAGAAAGTTGATAAGGCGTATACAGTAACTTTCATCAATATGACATAATTACTGCAAATCAGAAGCAACTAAATAATCTGAAGCTCATAGACTTCAATTAATATGCACTACACAAATCTTAAAGGTATAATTTCAGCTAAGATTCAAAGAAAATAAAAGACATCCAACCAAGAAATTTTGCTCAATGTAAGATATCCCAACAAAGATCCACTCACAAGCATAAACCAACAAATTTATATCGGTAAGTTTTTTCCATTCATTGATTCAGAAACCTTAATCAAAAAGCTTTATGCAAAAAACCACAAAACTTAAACTATTCTAATTATTAAGAAAAATAAACTACCATCATCCCTTCTAAATGTTTTTCCCTGGCTTTTTATAGCCATCAATTACATTTTATCAAAAATAATAATGTCTTTTGAAACTCCCAGAGTTTCAGCTCAAAACTGCTTAAGACAACTGAAAAAATACTAAAAATAGTTTAAACCGGAAAACTGAAAACAACAACCCAGAATCAACAGGGCATGATCACTATTCATGGCTGAGATGGACACTTTTAGTTTAGCTTTGAGAAGACCTAGATGCATGAGCCTTCTTCCACTTGTCATGAGAAAGTGATGTCTTGATGACCGTGGCATGATATGGTAGGCTAATGAGAGTAATTCTCTATCCGAGAACCTTTTTATCTTTACATATTTGACTCAACCTTAGTTTATGAGACTCCAGATGATCCATAAAAATGACCAACATAGCCTCAGTATTGGCTACAGAAGTGAGATCTTCAGTTGTGAGCTCCTTGCTATCTCGAATAGTTGTTATTCCTGCTTCAAAATCCTGAGTCATTTTCTCTACCTTCTTAATATCCTGGGTTCCTTCATCCATCAGAGTGATATTCAGGAACTTAAGGTCCTTCTGCATGGTATCTATCAATCCTTTTAGATCATTTAGAAGATGGGTTTCCCCTTTGCATCCTTCTTTGATGATTGAATTACGCCATTCAATGCTTTTAACAAAGACATAAAGGACCTCTTCATTCAAGCCATGAACTAGTTTTTCAATAAGGAACTTGGGCACTCCATAATGATCTATCTCTGTCAACTGATCAACTATATTTATCCATTTCTTCCTCTCCTTTCTCCATTCAGCCAGTTTAATTAGCATCTCTGAGATGGTTTTAGTCACGACCCTATGAGTCTCAATCAATTGAGTAATATAATCACTCCCTCATTGAATCATCCTTGCAACCCACTTATTGAAAATGTCCACTATTAGTTTATTCCTTTGAATTTGATCTAGAGTTTTGTGAACTTCTGGTGAGCAAGGATCAAAAGTTTGAGGCACTTGATTCAATGGAAGCGGACTAGGCTCTTGAATTGCCTGAATAAATTTTTCTAACCTCTAGATGGTAGCCTTCAACTCCTTGTCTCTTTCATCTTTGAAGGTTTTGTGCAGTATCTTCCGCATGAAGGATTCAAGATGCTTTGCATCAGCTACCCTACTCGCAACTCCCAGGTCTATCTTCTCAATAGTAAAGTCCTTAGTAGAAGCCTTAGAAACATTTTTGTCATCCTTTGGTACTACACGTTCTACTATCCATCACCCAATTTTTTCATCAATATCTATCATTGACTCCATCTTGATCCTTTTAGGTTTAACAGTGGCTCCCAGGCATTTACTCACCATGTCTTCAACTGGCAGAGTTATCGATAGCACATTTTGTTTCTTACTTAAAGAGTTCTCTAGCCATTTAAGAGTGGGGGGTGGAGTTTGCAAGGTGTTATCCATCACAATTGTTGAGGGGTTTCCAAAATCTGGCTGATTGTCCTTTTGAATCAATGTATCTTCACCCAGACTCTCTAGACCAGTCTGCTCTGACATATGGCTATCCATAAGATCAAGATCAATCACCTCTTTGTTGTCAATCAACTTATCACTTTCCTTATTTTATCTATTTCTTGAGGTTCTTATCATTGGTGAAGAGCAAGGAGAGGCTTGTTTTCTTGGGTCAACTTTGGAATTTTTCTTATTTTTAGCTTTGGATGTACCTGCAAGAGAAACATTTTTATTAGCAAAATCAATAGGCTTGGTAACTAAATCACTGTGTGTTGTTCTTCTCATATTATGTCTCCTTGGAGCAAGAGGTTTCTTGCTCTTGACCCATCTCTCAGTTCTTTTTATCACACTGAGGGTTTTGATTATTATACTATCCCTCTTGTTGATACTCCAGTCTATTTCAAGTAGAGGTGTACCTCTAACCTTGGCTTCAAACTGATCATCAATTACCTCTTCATCATTATCCTCATCCACTGTTGTGATATCAATCTGAATATTCAAGGTAACAATCTGACCTAGCATAAACCTTGACCAACTTCTTCTTCTTACTTCAAAATTATTGGCACAGCCCTCCCAGTAGTCTTCAATTTGGGGAATATGTTGGAATTTTGAAGGTAAATTAAAATGTTGAGCTGCATATCCCCTATTGTCAAAATCTTTCCTGGGTTCAAATGTCTTTAAATTGAGTTTCCTCAATTCATGTTCTAGATTTAGGGCATATGAAGAAGTTCTAAAAGTATAATATCCCAACTCAACTGGAAAATTGGACTTAGCCCTTCCCTTCCTTTCTTTTACTCCTTTGTGAACATAAGCCAGTTGATGGGCCACCTCTGCTATAATCAAGCTATCAAAAGAATATATGGGCAACTTGAAAGGCTCTCCTTCAAAACCCCCAACTCTTAGATAGGTGTATCTTTTGAACTGGATAAAGAAACTTCCAAAGGTGTTCAAAAAAGTCTTAGCCTCCTCAAACATTATTTTCTCAGTATTTCCTTGAAGTTCATAAGATAACCTCCCAAAGAATATTCCATTTAACTTTGGAAAATTATCAACATGATACTCTTTCTGTAGATGGGGATAGTAATCATACACCTTTATGTTTGGGATAGGCTATTCATGGAAAAGACCTTTCCATTATCTAGTATAGGCCAAGATGTAAAATAGGTAGGAAGACATATGAAAACCACTGCTACTTGGGAAGTTTGCTAACTGATGATGAAGTTCATCAGCAATGGTTTTGGCCCAGTCAATATATTTTACTCGCCCAAGGGTAACCTGAATATAGAAATGCATCCAGTCATGCCAATAGTATGCATGTTGATTTCCTTTTATCCTATTAAGCAATATGTTAATCTCTATTAAGCATTCAAGGTTGTCATTAGTGTCAAAGGCTATCAAAGAGATCGATCAGACACTTACATTGAGTTAGTCAGTAACCAGAAGCAAGACAGACTAGTCGGTAAAGCTTACACATTGAGTACTATACAGTTTACCAAGCACCAGCAGACACCGGCACTGACAGATAGTCAACACCAAGCGTCGCAGTATACACCAAGTAGTTTACTTAGTATTTATCGAGGATCACAGGAAATGACATAGTAATAAAAAATGGCACATTCTTCTATGCAAACAATTACAACGGATCGTAAAATAGTTTACCAAGATCAAGGAACATTTATTATAAAAGATACTCATTAAATGTAATGCATATCTTATTGTAATAGTTGATCTAGGATATTTTACACCGTAGATCTTAGGGTTATGATTTTGTATTGTAACCTAATTTTTTAAAAGTGACAAAATTAGAACACTATATATTTGTGTGTTCACATCATTTTTGGTGTGAACTGATATATGAATTAATGAGAACTTAAAGCTATTGCCTAACTTCAAGTCAATCAGTTAATAGAGCAAGACAGAGTATAGAGGATTATTAGATTAAGTAGAATTAGAGAAGGCTATCAAGCAGATTCAGAGAAGAGATTCATCACAGTTAAGGTGATATTTTATGAGCACTTACAGATCTGTATCAAACAATTGAGTTGTCAAATAGCAGATAATTTCCTATTGCTTTCTAATAATTGTAATAGAGTTTTGGATAAAATCTCTTGATAGAGTAGACTTAACAGTCTTATGTAAGTCTCTTAACCAAGTGCACACTTCATTAGTGTTGTTGAAATCCTATAACTAGGTAGATCTAGCTGATCTAACATGTCACTCCTAACAGGGTGAGACCATAAGAAATGATCAAAACTTGTAGCCCTAACAGGCAAACCTTTTCTATCTATAGTAGTGAAGAATTTGTGGGTGTCATCCCCATCGTAGTTTTTACCTTCTAACAAGGGTTTCTGCATTACCAAAATACTTGTGTTATGCAGTTGTCATATTGATTTCATATTGTTTACTTACATAAGTTAAATGGATGATTGATTCATGCAATTAGATTCAAGTCATTTTGGTCGGTTATCACTATTTATAGTTTTAGATTTGAAAGGTATACAAGTGAAGTTTTGAAGGCACTGATTCACCCCTCCCCTCTTAGTACCTATCTCTCCTATCATAGCATAGTTCTCTTATTGAACAATTTAACCACTGAAGGGTAAAAGATCTAAGTCATGGAGAGATATAAGCTTGACAATACTATTGAGAATCAGAAGATACAAATGCAGATGTTTGTGGAACAGTATAAACAAGCCAAGGAAGGATTAAAGAAATTACTGGTTGAAAGAAAGAACCTAGCTACTCTACAAAATAAGATTGATTACCATGAAGAACCTATTGATGAAATGTTCGAGCATATTGGATCTAGCTCTGGAAGCATCTCTGATGAATCTAAAAGCATATTCACTAATTTATCTAAAAAGAATCAACATTTAATTGATCAAGTGAAAGTACTACAAATCGGTCAAGAATCTCAGATGGTGAGAATGGTAGAAACCATGAACAAAGCAAAATAAGTCAAGCAAGAAATTAATCTGGCTATTGATGACCAAAGACAAATGACTAAACAACTTCAAGCTAAAGAGAGTGAGATATAGAGACTCACTCATCATCATTTCCAAGTAACTAATCAAATGATGACTGTAAATCAAGAGATAAACCGAGTGAATGGAGAATTGTCAAGAAGACTAGAAGATGCTGCAAGACTCAGAGAAGAGAATGAGAAGTTAAGAAATGAAGTGAAAAATCAATAGCAACAAAATGAAATGAAGAAACTTGTTGAGGATAGTTCCAAGAATATTGATGATTTCTTGTTTAATCAAAGAAGATTTGGGGGTAGAGCTAGAATAGGCTACACTGGTGAAGGAGAATCATCACAACAAGCTGAAAAAGTCAACATCAATCAAAATTAGAAACCTAAAGTGTTGACATGTTATCATTGTGGCAAATCAAGACATACATCTAATGTGTGTAGAAGCAAAGCACAAGGTAAACCTCCTGTCACTCCTAAGTTTAATGGATATGGTTACTATTGTGGAAATTTTGGACATCCAGCTTATGAGTGTAGAGCTAAATAGAATGACATTGCTAACAAAACTACTGTGGAGAAAATATGCTACACCTACAACAAGCATGGACACACTGCATGAGAATGTAAGGCAAAAATGAAACAAGTCTGGACACCTAAGGAGAAACCACAACGCAGGCCATATCAACTAAAGAGACAAGGTAACTCTTATGTTTGGGATTATAATACATGGACTAACTGTGTTGTATGTGGTTAGTACGAGCACATTGCAGCAAATTTTTACAGAAAGAGTCAGATTGGACAATCAAGAAGCTGGACAAGCACTGGGATGGCTTGCATGCACTGTCATAAGGTCGGTCATTTAAGCAAGAATTGCAGAGACCAAGCACCAAATTAAAACCATATATTTGAGAGTGGACATACTATCGCAGATATCATGAAGTTAAGGAACACTGTGTGGAAGAAGGCATCTAATGAGAATGCTGAGTCAAGTAATGTTGTCGGTGAAACCTCATCCACTGGATTGGGTGACATCAGTACCTCCACTTAAGATGAAATAGGTATGTATGGGACTAACATTTCAAATGATCATATTTTACATACAGTTCCTTATGCATGATGTACTTATACCAAATTAGCATGGATAAAGATGCACTATGGTTTAGTTATCATGAGCTAACAATGTTATACAGTCGGTAAATGAGAGATCGAGAGTTGGTTACCCATCAGTAATACTATCTAAGGTTAACCAAGCACATGTAGCAACCGATGAAGAAATTATATGTTAACTGAGCGGATGAAAAAAAATTTAGTTGTCACCGAGTTGACAGTTGTTTCGTGCTGAAAGTTAGATCAAGCATTTATTGCAGGAAATTTCAAGCGAGAATATTGAAAAATCTACAAATACACAAGAACAGAGTTCATTTTTACATTACGATTTTGAAGAGCAGAGAATTCAAAGACAAGAGTTCGAGCTAAAGATTTTTCAAAAAGATTCAAAGCTACTGTAGATCAAACTGACATCACTCTTCATGATACCGAGTAATTTCATTTTCTATCAAACACTTTTTATCTTGCTATTTTTCGAAACCCTAGAATCAATTTATGGCATCTACATCATCTACAAGAAAATCACAAAGTGTTGAGGAGGAAGTTAATCTAATCATTAGGGAAAATTTTGACAAACCTAAGTTTAAGCCACATCCCAAGGTCGTAGCACAAATAGATACAATGGGCACTTTTTCGAGCATACTAGAAAGGGTTTTATTTACAGAAGACTTAAGATCATATATTCATTTCAAAATCAGAGAAGTTGGAGATTTTGAAACTATAGCAGCATATCAACAACTCTGTGGACCCGATGGTAAATTGAAAATGGATCACAAGAGGATTGAGGAATCAAGGTTATCATGTTTTATACACTTTCTGCAATCATTTAAAATAGATTGGATTAGAATTATTTTGAGCAGGTATCATGATGACAAATTTTGGCTGGATAAACTGATTGAGGTCAACAAGAAAATGATCAGTAGGGTTACTGGGCTCCCTACAACCAACAAGGCTAAGGCTTTCTATAGTTCATCATGACCGAATGTTGAGAAATATACTAGAGCACAATGGGATGGTCGCGCACTGAAGATTTTGACAATCAAAGACCCAGCAGTCAAATTTGCAGCACATGTGATAGGGTACAAGTTATTTCAATCGAGCAGACTCAACAACATACCCTACAGCGCAATAGACATGGTGCACAAAATTATGGTAAAAGGTCACCAGGTTGATCTTACTGAGGTACTCTTTCATCAACTTCAGGAGAATATGAAGACCATAAGGAAAAAGAAGTCTAACACATGTAATTTTGGATCTCTACTTGCATGCATATTTTTATATCTACAAAAGTATGTACCTGGCACCGGTAAAGTAAATTGGATACCAAATATACCGATAAAAAAATAGATCAGTGAAATGATGAATAAGTTAGGAAATACGTTGAATATAGAGTTTAAATCATACTTCAAAGAGTTTTAGTCTAAAATGCATAAAAGAAGAAGAATTTTGAGGGAATTAGTTCAGAAATTTGAGCATGATATATGTTTTGTAGTCAACACATATTATACATTGATAAAAGCAATTAAACCTAGGATAAAATGGTTGGCACCGATGGGGTATGAAATGAACCATGATTTCGCACTGAAATCTATTAATGCACTACTTGCACTACCAAAAGATCTCATTGCCACTAGGTTCAGAGTATATGAAGAGGCCAAATCTATAATTTCAACAAATATTGAGATCGGTAAAATTACTAGAAAGGTAAAGAAGATGAAGAAAAATCTCACTGCTAAATATGGAGATGGGTCTGAGTCATCTGAAGGGACACAAGTTGAACAGGAAACTGAAGGTCAGTTACAGTTGGCTAACAAACCATATGATAGTGTGGAGACCAAGTCTGACAAAGAAGAAGATCCCACACCAATTCCTTCACCTAAAAGTCCTATAAAGAAGTAGTCACCTATACATGAAGGTATGAAGACACGATCGTCGACTACAGCACCACCAACCGATAAGGAAGAAGTAAAGAAATTAACAAAAAGGAGAGCAGCTACACCAATAAAGAAATATATCAAGAGAAAGAACAAGGTTGTAGCTGAGGCACCAAAGAAAAGGAGAAAATTCATAAGAAATAAAGAAGATCTAGAGGAAACTGAGACTGAGGATGATACTAATCAATTCAAGGTGGTTCACAAAAAGGTTAGCACAATAGATGAAATAATTGAAGACATAATTGAGAATGGAAACCTTGCTGATCCAGGAATAGACAAATTTGACAAAATGTCAATTGAGGACCAAACAAAGTTAGAACATGTTGTCATCCAAATGATGATAAAATTCAAGAAAGTACTGATGGAATTTTCCTATGCATTACCAAAGGGATTGGATGACAAAATAAATGAAAAATGGGCTATTGCACTAGATACTGTGAAAAGGAAAAGAGAGAGATCATTAGTTCAGGCAGCCCCACACCTAAGTTATGGAGAAGTTAGTGAATACATGGCTAAATATCAAGCAAGATTTATAATCAAGAACTAAGCTATGATGATACTGGATGGAAATGTGGTTGATATGGATATCACAAGTGATTCCTTATGGACATCAATCCTGAAAGCCGGAGAAAAAGCTGAGCAAGAAGCATTCTTGAACTTGTCTAAGAAGAGACACAATTCCAAAGGTAAAGGTATTTGCATTGATGAGGGAACAAAAAATAAATCAAAGAATATTGGTATATCAATTACCAAGGCAATTGATATCACCGAGGACAAGGAAGAAATAAGTATTTCACAGGATGCACTGGATAAAGTTGAAGTTCAACTGGAGCAAAAAATTGATTACGATGTACTCATTGAGGACATCACAAATCATGATCCTAATGATAAAGATGATGAGGATGTGAATATTGCACCTAATAAAGATGAAGCACTAGACACTGAATGTGTATTCACATCACTACTGGGTAAGCTTCTTGTACTTGTAGAAGTAGTTGAAATACTTTCACAAGTACAACCTGATGACTCACATCTCACGCAACACAAGGACACAAGAACTTGATCAACCTACAAATACAAATGAGCCTAACCAAACAAAGGCAACCGAGGTAAACACACCTGACACTACATCTAAGGCTCCCACTCATTCAACCGAGACATCGGTCACTGAGGAGTAGAAGAAGGAAGAAAATGTGTCAACCCAGAAGGATACTCCGAAGAGTGGAGATAAAACTATTTTTGTTATTGAGAAGAAGTCACCTCTCACACCGAAGAAAAAGAAGAAAAGAAAAGGGCCAGTCACCATAGATGAAGTGATAGTTATACTTGAATGTGACCTGAGGACCCTAAGCCCTGAGGGACTAAGTAAATATGGGGAGTTATGTTCATGGAAGGTAGCACAAGAGAAGTTGAAGCAAGAGCACAAACATAAAGAAGTATTAATTGATGTGAGGGATATTCTACTACAAGTAGTACTTGAGGTAAACATTGATGAGAATACTCCCATCATAGATCAACTTGCCACACTCACCGAGAATATTAATGACCCAGATATTGAAGAAGACAAAAGGATTGAAGAAAGGGTAGGAATCAAGGATTCAGAACAAATTAGCCAAGAAAATCAGCCTAGATGTGGCACTACAGAAGGTCAAATTATCTGAGGTAATTACTGAAATGAAATCTATTACCCAGACAATTTGTCAAATTTTGATTAAGCTTTGTACTACAGACACCTTCACTGTAGAAGTTGGTGAAAAGATAAAAGGGCTGGAAGCTGAAATAAAGCTAAGTACAACAATAGCTATAATCGAGCCTCATGCTTTCTTAAAGCACATTCATCGAGTTCAGGAACTCTGGTGGTTGATAACAAATTTAAGGCACCAAGAAGAGAACATCATCGATTAGGTCACAGAGTTGCAAACTAAACTCATTGCATACTTGAAAAAATTTTAAGCACATATTGTCAAAGCTGAGCTACTAGTTGCAACACCAAAGATTTTAGTGTTAGAAAATATCTTTGACATGCATGCCCAAGTCAGTCTTCAACATATTTCTCTTACCAACTTGAAAGAGGAGTGGGAAAACCTCTTGGAGTTAGTGAAAAAAACCCACCAACACATTTTTGACAAGATGTAAGTATACTATTTTTTTTTTGTATTTGGCATTATTATCAAAAAGGGGGAAAACATGTATATGCCAAATATGTATGTTTTTGCTACATATACTACATATTACTGGGAGCATGCACTGAGGGGGAGATTGTTAATCTCTATTGAGCATTCAAGGTTGTCATTAGTATCAAAGGCTATCAAAGAGATCGGTCAGACACTTACATTGAGTTAGTCAATAACCAAAAGCAAGATAGACTAGTCGGTAAAGCTTACACACCGAGTACTATACAGTTTACCGAGCACCAGCAGACACCGACACTGACAAATAGTAAACACTGAGCATCACAGTATACACCGAGCAATTTACACAGTGTTTACTGAGGATCACAGGAAATGACATAGTAATAAAAAAATGGCACATTCTTCTATGCAAATGGTTACAACAGATCGTAAAACTATTTACCAAGATCAAGGAACATTTATTGTAAAAGATAATCATTAAATGTAATGTATATCTTATTGTAATAGTTGATCTAGGATATTTTACACCATAGATCTTAGGGTTATGAATTTCTATTATAACCTAATTTTGTTAAAGCGACAAAAATAGAACACTATATATTTGTGTGTTCACATCATTTTTGGTGTGAACTGATATATGAATTAATGAGCACTTGAAGCTATTGCCTAACTTCAATTCAATCAGTTAACAGAGCAAGATAGAGTATAGAGGATTATTGGATTAAGCAAAATTAGAGAAGGCTACCGAGCAGATTCAGAGAAGAGATTCATCATAGTTAAGGTGATATTTTATGAGCACTTACAGATTTGTATCAGACAATTGATTTTTCAAATAGCAGATAATTGCCTATTGCTTTCTAACAATTGTGATAGAGTTTTGGATAAATCTCTAACATGTCACTCCTAACAGGGTGAGATCATCAGAAGTGATCAAAACTTATAGCCCTAACAGGCAAACCTTTTCTATCTACAATAGTGAAGAATTTGTGGGTGTCATCCCCACTGCAGTTTTTACCTTCTAACAAGGGTTTCTGCATTACCAAAATACTTATGTTATGTGATTGTCATATTGATTTCATATTGTTTACTTACATAAGTTAAATGGATGATTAATTCATGCAATTAGATTCAAGTCATTTTGGTCGGTTATCACTGTTTATAGGTTTAGATTTGAAAGGTATACAAGTGAAGTTTTGAAGGCACTGATTCACCCCTCCCCTCTCAGTACCTATCTCTCCTAATTCCAACATAATATAACTAGTTCAGCTACCTCAGGCTTGGAATGATCTGCATTAAGTGATTTTGGGAGCCTTGATCCTCCTTCCTCGACTTTCACCAACCAATGTTGGGCTATCTCATTCCTATAGATTTGTCTCTTGGTGGAAAAGACTGATTGGGATGAGGGAATGTTCCACACTTCATATGGGTTCTTTTCAGGGATACCCATTGCCTTCAGAATGACATCTCTGCTTATATAGACCAGTGGACTCCCGTCTATCTTTTTAATACACTTCTCTTCAAAACTATATCTTTTTGCACACTCAAGAACCAGCTCTTGGCAAGGGTCCACTATGGGGAAGGCAGCTGTATCAATCAATCCACTTTGGATTTATTTTTCTAGCATGGAACCTGGAATGGATTCCTTGACTCTACTTATAATCTCCTCTAAAGCTCCAGTATTGATCAGGGTATCCTCACAATCAGATAAAGAGAAAATCAAAGGGGAAGTATTTCCAAAGTTTGGCACTGGGTTCTTCATATTGGCTCAAAAACTAGGAATAAACAAGGAAACACAATAGCCTTACAAGATTTTGAATTTGACAAAGTAATAAGCTTCAACTGAAACAAGGAGGCCAAAAAGAGAGACTAACCTAGTTTTCTTACATGAAGCACTAAACTTTGAGAGGAGGGAAATGTACCTTATTTTGCACTAGTTGCCTGTAATGTCTCCGCCACTATGAACAAAGATGACTAAGTTCTTCAATTTATCACTGGGTAGTTTACAATTCATTGGAGATTCACAATGAATGGTGAAATAATGGCTCAAGAGGTTTAATTAATGATGATGGGAAATTTGCATAACTTAAAACATTGATAACTATACTTTCCCATGAGTGAAGTGACACCTAAGTGTCATTTCTATTAATTATGATATCCATGCCATGCGCAAATCTCATAATCAATTGCCAGCTATCTTTTCTGTCAAATCACCACTTTCCATTTTTACAAATTACAAATGTATGTTGAACATTGAACCTTGAACTACGAGAGTTCATAGTTCAAGTTCAACAAGAAGGCATAAGGACTACCCTTTGGTATGATTCAAATAAATAAAGCAAAAACAACTAGTGACAAGAAGTAATGAGAAATAAAAAGGAAGGCATCTTGCAAAAAGATAACATTCGTTGAACTTTGAATCTTGAACCACGAGAGTTCATAGTTCACAGTTCATTGGAAAAGTGTGTGCTGCAAAGACAACATGCTGCCAAGCTTGCAAATAAAGAGAGATGATCATACCAAAGGATGTTATTGAACCTTGAATCTTGAACTATAAGAGTTCAAGGTTCAAGTTCAACCGACAAGGTGTATATGTAAGGAACTGAAAACTTTGAGTGAAACGCACCTTAAAATATTATGGGGTGATTTTGAGAAAATTAGAGCCTAAGATGATTTAGCAAAATCTATTGGTAACAATAAGAAACACATGAAAAAGAAAGATGTCACGACAAAAAAGTCAATAACTCACACTAGGTCCTATAGGAGTTGCCACATTCAACATAAATGCATCAACTATACATCCAATGCTAAATATTTCTATTAAATAAATGCATCCATTGCAAGGACAAGCATTTACAAAATTCCAAGAAGAGTTTAAGCACATAAGATACATCCTCATTGATGAAATGAGCTTCATAAGGCCAAAGCTACTACTAAAAACATAGACAATAGACTACATGAAGTATTTACCCATAAATAGTATCTATGCTTTGGTGTCCATGCACCATAATATTAGTTGACAACCTTGCACAACTATTTCCTATGATGGAAAAGCCTATCTACACATCAAAATAAGGTTTGAAAACATTTTGGGATCAATTTATAATGGTCGGCATGCTAGAAACAATGTTTTAGTGACAAGGTAAATCTACAACATAGACACAATTTTTCCAGATATTGAAAAACATACACAACGCAGAAACTAGGAAAGAAGAATCGTAGATCTTGGTGGTATGCATAGATATACAACTTACACCAAGTCAAAAGGGAAAATTTAATAATTTGACTCACATGTTTGCAACCAATGACTTAGTAACGTTATACAACTAAAGAATGTTAAAATTGTTGAAACACCCAATTGTATTAAATACTCTAACAAGCACAAGGAAAACAATAAAAAATTCAAGCAACAATTAACGTCTTGAAAAAAAAAACTCCTTTGTAGAGTTCAATGCATAATTCTCACAACCAACATAAGGATAGAAATTGGCCTTGTAAATGGAACTCTAGGTGAAGTAATTGAAATCATTTATAGCCTTGGTTCAAACACCTAATGTACCAATGTATTTTGTAGTGAGGATTGATAATTATAGTGGCCCACCTTGGGACCCAAATGATCCCAAAAATATTCCAATAGTTTATGTGTATCTCAACAATAGAAGGTAGATATCCCTAACAATGGCATGGGTTGTAACCATATACAAATAGCAAGACCTAACACTACAAAAGAAATTATTGATATTGGGAATATGGAGGAGTAGGGGCTAACACTCATAGCCATATCTAGATTCAAGTCATTAAATTACCTTCACATCCAACCTACGTTCTCCTTTGAGAGGCTTTTGAAAATTTAAAACAATCCATACACAATTGTGAGGAAGAAAAAGAAAGCTTGATTACACAAACTCTCTATTTAATAAATCAAGGTATTTAACTCTTACCTATATCTCAATCATTTTTTTGATAATCATTTTTTGCACATAAATTTGACTTCTGCATATTCCTCTTTTATAAAAATCTACTCTAGGGTGTGACAAAATCAACTTTAAGGGGATAGTCTCAAATCAAAATAATCAAGCTTCCAAGGTAATGATGTTCATACATTGTCAAATACATTTTGATGACCAATATCTATTTATTTTTTGGGTTATCAGATATCCTTCTCTAGTAAGTTTTTTATGAATGTTGGCATGCCCATCATTTCCAAATAACCCATTGTTTCATTACCATATATCTCTAACTATTGCATGTTGCATTTGATCAAACCATACAACTTATTACTTTTTTGTCACTTTTTTTAGTTAATTATTATAATCCCTCCAATATATTACCATGTCCTATCTCGCTATGAGTATAAACATTGCACCTTGTTGGGGTGCAAGCACTAGTCTTATTCTCTCTTAGTTTATCTATTAGTCTGAATAAATATTTTTATATTATAAATTACATAAGAAATATACTATAATGTATGTTTATATCAAATATTTTATGTTATTTATACTATGAAATTAAGATTATTAGATAATCTTTAATTGAATTATATTCTTTGTTAAAATAATTAAGTCTCTTACAACATAAAATTTATATATTGCAAATAAAATGTACAAGGTTTTTTTTTAAAAAATATACTATATTTTGGATGACACAATAATTATAGTGGTCTCTCTCAAAGGAATTCTAAAAATGAATTTTGATGGAAGTGTATAAAATATATTAGGATCTCAAATGATGGATGCATCATTAGAGATGAGAGAAGAGTCCCTATCTAGTAGCTTTCCAAATGGTACAAATAATGAAATTGAGTTCAATACTTTATATCAAGGGCTTAAGCTTCATGGAAAATAAATATGATCTATTTACATTTAAGGTGGGTCAATGAAAATCAATTATATTCACACAAGCTCATAGTTGGAAGCTTAAGAAATTAATTGATACAATCAATCCAATTTTAGATCAGATGGAGGAAATTGTTAAAGCATGTTTGGTAGAAGAAGTGGTGAACCATCTTTTAAAATATCATTTTTGTATTGTAGAATATTTGAACTGAGTACCATCTAGGTGAGTACAACATGGAATTTTCCATTAAACAAAATATTTGAACTCAATGCCATCTTTAAAATCATGATGTTGAGAAGACATAAGATGTAATTATAAAAGCAATGTAAGCTCAAACATTAAAGGATAGTCAATCAAGATTGGTCCAAAAAATTGGGTTGAAAATTTAAGTTGAGAGATCTATGTGATTAAGGTTATCCTGAGATGAGTCATTTATTTCTTTAAAAAAATGCAAGAGATTATTATGATCATGGTTGTGAGGTTAGATGACTTTATAAATAATAATCAAACACTTGACTTGGTAAGACAATGTAGTGAAGAGCTCTCATTAAAGGACACCTTTGCAACTAATAATAGAAATGGATATTGTTCAACATTGAGGTACCCCAATGGAAGGAGCCATCAAGGTGATGATGGAAATGAGATTATTTGGTCATATAGAAATTAAAGTTTCAATAAATTTTGTATTATTGAATCTCATGTTTGAAATGTTTCTTCAAGATGTACTCTTATATCACTTGGCTTGCCAACATGATCATCTTGGTGGTCTTGTCACTTAGAAAAAATATGTGTTCTTGTTCCTTACTTTATTGCTCTTTCCATGCAAAAGTATAAAGTTTAATGTCCAAGATTGAAAAATGGCAAAGAAGAGTAGGCATACCAAGGACCATACTTGAGCATTATTAACTTTAGAAAATTGAAAAAGAATTAAAAAACCTTGGTGAGTTTTTGAATAGCCTTAAGTTGGAATCCATTTGAGGCCCAACTTTTTTTGACCCATTCCCTTAGCATATTTTTAGGGAGAGTCCTTCCCGCAAAGTAACCTATGAATAAACTACTCTAACCATTGGCATGTGAATTGTAAAATTCAAGGATGAAAAATACCACATCCACAAGGATTTCAAAATGCATACCTCATAGAATACCTTTGGCACAAACATTCTGGGATGCTTTCTTGGAAAGTCATGTTGTAGAGCTATGAAACCATCAACAACAACAAGAACTATTGGGTTGAAGTTGGCTGAAACCATATAAAGAAAAAATTTAAGAAAATTTACAATAAATGTGTAAATATGAGAAAATCCTTCACTTATAATGCAGTATAATAAAGTGGAAGGAAAAATACTAAGGAAAACAAATACATAACATAACTCTATCAAGTCTATCTCCTCCCCTTTTTGCCATTATTTTTTGTGATTAAATATTTCAATAGTCTGGTAATCATATTTGTAACTATATAATGTACAATATTTTTATAAAATTGATTTTTTAACATATGTTTTCATTTCCAATAAATACATTCTTTGAATATTTGTATATTTACTAGTATAAAGAAGACAAAAATATACTAATTTTTTTTGGATTTCAAGGTACTAGATCTCATCTTAGAATTTTAAACGTAGTTTTTTTTTATAGAATTAACATCTTGAAGGTGGCTCTGATACTATATAAAGCTTTTATAATACAAAAGAGAGTTACTTAAATCATGCGCACAATAGAATAATTAATAAAATTTAAATAAACAAGGAACAAATTAAAAAGAGAAATGACATATGAGCATACATTTATGGTAGAAATCTATATAGTGTAAACTTCATAAATTGTGATAATTTAAAAGTATACATTTTTGTCTCTACTTAAAAATAGAGGAATCTATTTCTCCAAAACAGGCTCACATAGACGTCTAACTTATAGAGTGAAAATATTAAATTCTCTTATAATAATTTATCTATACTAGAAATTGATAAAAAATAAGGGAACAAGGTAGCGATCATCATTTTAAGAAGTTACCATATCTTTTAGAGACAACATTAATACTAAACATAAAAAGGTGTTGTAGGGGCATCATAAGGGTATCATAAGAAATTTACATAATGTCTAAAAAGTTAAAAATATTTAGTACATTATATGTAGTTAGGCATTTCTATTTTACAATTAGTTCTATGTATGATTGATTACTCTAACATTAAAGTTTGATTTGATTTGGATTGGTCTAAGCCTATGATTTAGTAAGTGATCGAGGGTTAGGAAAGGTCATAATAAATTCAATTATTGGAGATAAGTGAAGGATGGGTCTATCACTAGATATGTAGGGATTCTCTTTCACATAGGTGTTTCCCTTAAAGACATGTGGAGATAGTTCATTACTAAATTAAAGAATAAAATCATGAATTGGACCAACTAATTTCTTTCTATGGCTAGGCAAATACAGGTGACGAATAAAATTCTTCTAGATAGCCATGTTTACTTATCCTCATGTTGGTTGACCTCTAAGAGCTATTATAAATAATTGGATCAAATGATTGTAATATTTATTTGGGCTAAGTGGGGTAGTGAGAAAGGCCATCCTATGACTTATTGGAAACACTATATTCAACCTAAAGATAGAGGGGGTTTAGGAATTATTGATCCTTATACCCAAGGCATGTGTCTTACCACTAAATGGATTATTAGGGCTTCGGATGGAGATGCTCCTTCGAAGAGTTTGGTTTGATACCATATCCAATCTACTACAATTGAGAGATCATAGACTTTAGTTAGTTGGAAATGCAAACTCCTCCTTACACCATTTTTTCAAAACCCATGGGTATGCTCCCTTTAACTCTATTTAGTCTACATGAAAAATTAATTATGGTAGACTTACATGTTTTTATCAATCTATGAGATATGGTCTAAGATTTTATACTTCTTCCATTTGGCAGAAATGTCTAATTCAACAATATAAAAAACCTCTTGGTTGTATCAAAAGTTTCAATGATAAGCACCTCTGTAAGAAAGGAATTCAAGTCTTATGTGATTTGTGGGTCCCTACCGAATTTAATTGTTTACCTTGGTAGAAAATAAAAGATGTATTAAAACTATATTAATCATAAAAGTATCCTATTTAAAACATACAACAAATGATAACTCTTTACTTGATCTGCTTGTTATCCCCTCTTGCCACAACAATTTTCTAAAGGACTAGAAAAAACCCAAGATGCAAAATACTTGATCTCTTAAAATAATTTATAGATATATTTTCCCAACATTTCCGTGGAACCAAGACTCAATGCTAAATGTAAATGTAACTTTAGACAATCACAGTAGAATAAGTTAAGCTTATATATCTAGAAATTAAAGGATGATGCCTAGTCTTAATTGGTGCAGGACCACCAAGGATGTTCCTATGAGCACCAATGATGATCCCATGGGATCATTTTTTAATTGTGTTAATTTTTTTTATAATATTTCCATTGTAATAATGCATCAATTAGGCCCTTGATGTTTGTAATAAGGCCAATTTGGTCTCAAAGTCCTAAAAGGACCATACATGGTCAATATGGTCCAATCATCTCCAAATCATGTCAAATGGGGGTATATAAGTTTTAGGTTCCTTATAGTCCTATTTTGGTGGTTTAAAGGTCCTAAGGTCACTTTAATGTGACAAATGCAAAAAAATGTTCCAAATTGTAAAAGTTGCTCAATGTTGCTTTACAACTTTGACAACTAATGGTATAGTTTGAAATCCAACGGCTAGTGGGTTTCAAATTTTGGTTATGCCGATTGGAAATTGTTCATGAGGGTTTTTAAATTCCACATGAAATATTTCAAATGTAATGAATAAATTTGGTATGAAGGAGAATGAATTGCTTTGTTGAATGTTAAGTTTTCATATGTTTTTCCCTTGTTCACTGTGATTGTACAGACAAGTACTGATTGGGCCATTTGATATATGACCATGATTATATATTTTCATGAAATATATTTCCATTTTATTTGATTGGAGGTCATTTGGTGCACTGAGAAAGGAGATCCATCAAATTTGGTGAAGACTAGTTTAGGAAACCTAGTATCCCCAAGGGTTTGGATTCAAATGGCTCTATCCTAACATTCCACGGTTGGATTTGGCCAATCTTTTGGAGAATGTTAGGACCCTATGTATAATAAATGTTTCAATTGGGTTTGGAGTAGGCAAGGAAATCCCTAATTTTTTCCATGATGCCCTAGGCTTGGCATTTGGATGTGACAAGCCAGGAAAGTGTGGAGATTGAGTTGTAGAGAAGACAAGAAAGGGTGTGGGTGTAATATATTGGGTGATTCAGTGTCCTTATACATATGTAGACATGAAACCATAATCCTTTTTTCATGGTAAGTCAACCGATGAAGAGTTTCACCCAAATGCTCATGAATTAGCTCTATTAGGCCTAATTGGCTCAGACTTGGTTGACCGGGTTAAACCCAAAACCCATATCCAATTCTTTGATATTTCATAGTACATCCAAAAGGGTGTTTAGATATATATTTTATTTGGGTCTTGTTAAGGAATTTTGAAATTAAGAGGCTGGATAGTCATTTTGGAGGGCTAGTTGTATTAGTCACCTAATAGGCTTAATAGGGCAAAACCTTATTGTGGGTGTTTATCAGTATTTCCAAATAGGTAAGTTGAACAAGTTAAAGTATTGAAACATAGAAAAAAAATCCTCACATGATCTTTGAAACCATGGTGATAAGATTCTAATATGCTAGGGTTATAGGCTGCTACTTGGAAGGTCTTAAGGATTAAGGGCTTGTTGTGAGGAGTTGTGTCTTGTTTGTGTGTTGAATTTCTTTGAGTGGATTGGTCAAAAGGAGGGTACCTAAAGAAAATTCAAGAAGAAGGGTATAGCCTTGGAAAGGTTATAGGAGAAGGACCATTAGATGGCGCCTTGTTGAAGCCCTTGAAAGAACACCCTAATAATTCTAGAAGTGAACCTGAACCCCTTTGCATCATATTCATATCAGAGCCAATAGTGGTGTTTATTTACAGTGTATGTCATAGGAATAGAATTAGGTTGAGGCTATCACAATTCCTCCTAAGAAAATGAGTCAAGAAGTCATTAAGAAGATGGTAGAAGAGATGCTTGCAACAAATCTTGGAGATACAAAGAAGTCTAAGGTTGAGGACAAAGAATGTGAGTGTGAATCAGAGGAAGAAGGGGGTGATGAGGGAGAGGAATCCCCTACTCAAGCAATGGAGTTTCCAGTAGACCAAAAGGCATTTTTAGATACCCTCAAGTCAGTGAATATGGATGACACAAAAGGATTACCAATGTATGGTGGAAGTGTGAATGTTGAAGAACTAATTGACTAGATTGAAGAACTCAATAACTATTTTAAATACAAGGAGATCCCTGAGGATAAGAGAATTAAGTTGACCTAGTCAAAGTTGAAGGGGTCTACCCTTGCACGGTGGAATTATTTGCAAGAAGAGAGGGTGAAGGAAGGAAAAAGAAAGATAACCTCATGGGAGAGAATGAAGACCAAGGTCAAGGCATAATTGATGCCCATTAAACATGAAGTATATATGTACAAGATATTGCATAATCTCATATAGAGAGATCTATATGTGAGTGCATATACTGAGGAGTTCCACTAGTTAAGACTCAAATCAAGAAGACAAGAAGATGAAGCAGAAAAGGTGGCTAGATACCTTAATGGCCTAAGGGTAAATATACAAGATGAGATCAATATTATGGCACTTGAGATAGTACAGAAATGTTTTCAATTGTCCCTAAGAGAATAGGAGAAGCTAAGGAGAAAAGGGGAGCAAAATAATAGAGGTAGAGGAGGAAGGAACTCTAGGGGTAGAGGAAGCTTTGGAGGGAGAAACAAATCAAACAAGAATGGTGATTCAAGTAAAAAATAATCAAGTGGAGAGTCAAGGAATAGAAGTAATGGAACTATAGGTGGAAGAAGATCCAATGGAAGGGGTAGGAATGGAGAGCCAGGAAGAGGACCGAGGGTGTTCACTGGAAAATATTATAGTTGCAATCAAGTTGGACATCCAATGAACCAATGTCCAGAGAAGGCTTCAAGTTTCCAAGGGGGAGACAAAAGGAATCATTTAGTACAATATTATGACTATCAAAACATTAATTCCCCAATAGGAAGTATTGCTCCAATACTTGAAGGATAAAGTATCATGATCAAAAGAGCCCTGCTAAAGGTGATAGTGAAGCAAGAACCCCTACAAAGGAAGACACTCTTCAAGAAAAGAGGTAAGGCTCATGGTAAACTTTGTAAGATCATTTTTTATTTAGATCTACTAAAAATTTGGTTTCAGCTGAGATGCTAGGGAAGCATAAATTGAAGAAATTGCATCATGTCAGTCCTCACAGGATATCTTAGTTAAATAAGAATTAAAACTTCATGGTAGATGAACAAGCTTAGTTTGATTTTGAAATAGGTGACTAAAAGGATATAATAATGTGTGAGCTAATACCTATGGATTTCTTCCATCTCCTACTAGGTCACCCTTGTAAATTTGATGTCAAGGAATAACATGATGGTGATAAAAACACCTATATCATTACAAAAGAATGGCAAGAAATATAGGATATATCCTATGCCAAAACAATTAGGTGACAAGGGAAATGGGTCAAATGTGATGATGGTTAGTGGGAAGGAGTTTCTAGGCTTCATGAAAGAGGAGATTTGTCATGGGTATGCCTTGGTGATGAATCCAAATGATGGTCCTAATTTGTAGCATGTGGAGAATGAGACAATTCCTTAAGAGGTGCAAAAATTGTTATATAAGTATTAGGCTATATTGGTTGAAGATACACCTAATTCTTTACCTCCAATAAAGGATATAAATTGTCAAATTAATCTGATTCCTGGAGCCACCCTTCCTAACAAACCTCCCTATAAGATGAAACCCTTCCAAAATGAGGAGATTGCCAGACAGATCCAAGAACTCCTAGATAAGGGTCTAGTTAGGAAAAGTCTCAGTCCTTGTGTAGTCTCGACTATACTTTCTCCAAACAAGGATGGAAAATGAATATTGTGTATAGACTCCATGTCTATAAATAAGATCACCATAAGATATAGATTCCCAATGCCAAGGATAGAAGATCTCATGGACTATCTTGGAGGATCATGCTAATTTGAAAATATTGATTTGAAATCAGGTTACCATCATATAAGGATAAGGTACAGGGATGAATGGAAGACTTCCTTCAAGACCAATGAGGGTCTCTATGAATGGCTATTCATAACATTTTGTCTTATAAATGCTCCAAAAACATTTATGCACTTAATGAATGAGGTATTGGTTGAATTTATTGGCAAATTTGTGGTTGTTTATCTTGATGATATCCTTTTTTTAAGCAGAACTAAGGAGGAACATTTGAAGCACCTAGAACAAGTGTTGAGAAGGCTACATCAGGAGAAGTTGATGGTCAACTTGGATAAGTATGAGTTTTTTGAAGACTAAATTTTTGTATCTAGGTTTTGTTGTTTTTTAAGGGTGTTTAAAAATGGATCCCTCAAAGGTAGAGGCTATCCTTGACTAGCCCTCTCCTAGATCAGTTAGAGATGTTACGAATTTCCATGGGCTACCAAATTTTTATAGGAAGTTTGTCAGCAGATTCAATCACATATGTGCTCCAATCCTAAACACCATCAAAGGAGGATTAAAATGTTATTTTTCTTGGATAGAGAAGGTAGAAGAGAGCTTTTAGTATTTGAAGAAAAAGGTGGCAGAATTACCTACCTTAATGCTCCTTGATTTCCACAAAATTTTCACAGTGGAGTGTGCTGCTAGTAAGCAAGCCATTGTGGCATTGCTTAGTCAATAAGGGCATCTATTAGCTTTCTTCTCAAATAAGTTGAATGAGGCAAACCAAAAGTAGTCAACTTATGAGCTAGATATTTATGCAATGGTAAAAGCTCTTAAAAAATGGAGACATTAGCTCCAGTAAAAGAATTTATATTATTTATAAACAATCATGCTCTCATTTTATTAAATGGGTAGGAGAAGGTCAATTAGAGGCATATCAAGTGGGTGGAAAAGTTACAATCCTATACCTTAATTATTAAGCATAAGAAGGGAGAAACCAATAAGGTTGTGGATGATTTGAATAGGAGGGTTCTCACCATACATGAGGTTTAGTTTCATACATGAGGTTCAGTTTCATACCATACATGAGGTTCCCTTATATAACTTTACAAGGAATACCTTGATTTAAAAGAGGCCTATGATGTATGTTTGCAATTTTCTAACAACTTTCATGTTGATTTTTTTTATTTTAGGCTATGAGGGAGAAAATTATAAGGGAGAAGCATAATGGAACCCTAGGAGGTCATTTTGGACTTGAAAAGACATTGGAGTAGGTGACAAGGTTCTACTATTGGCCAAATGTGTAGACATATGTCATAAATTTTCTATCAAGTTATCCCATTTGTTAAAGGGACAAAGGAATCTCTTCCAATACTAGATTGTATCAACCTTTACCCATTCCCAATAGGCCTTGGGAAAGTGTTAGCATGGACTTTGTGCTAGGGCTCCCTAAAGTCTGAGAGGCTTTGATAGTGTGTTTGTCATTGTGGACATATTTAGTAAGATGACTCATTTTGTGCCATGTAAGTGTGCAAATTATGCATCTCATATTGTAGGCCTTTTCTTCAAGGAGGTTGTCTGAATTCATGGGTTACCACTCACTATTGTGACTGATAGGGATTCCAAATTTGTGGAACATTTTTGGAGGACATTGTGGAAAAAACTTGGAACTCAGTTGTCTTTCTCATCATCCTACCATCTTCAAACTAATGGTCAAGCATAGTTTATAAATAGATCCTTAGGAAACCTCTTCAAATGTCTCACTGGGTAGGATGGAATAGCTTGGGACTTGGTGATAATAAAGGCAGAGTTTTCTTTTAATGATCCAATTAATAGAAGCTCTAGGAGAAGTGAGATTGTCTATGGTTTCCATCCTAGAGGTGTGTTGGAGCTTAGAGATCTATAGGGGTTAGATAGGAGTGCCCAAGGTGAATATTTTGTTGTTTCCATGAAAGATATACATGATCAAGTAAAAGCCACTTTAGAGAAGAGTGTTGCAAAGTATAAGGGCAAGGTGGATCTCGAGATAAGGGATGGTCAATATAAGGTAGGAGAATTTTTCATGGCCTACCTAAAGAAGGAAAGGTTACCTAAAGGCCAACCAACTAAATTACTCATGAAAAAGATAGGACCATGCACGGTTGTGTACAAGTTTGGGGCTAATGCCTACAAAATTGAATTATCTCCTAACCTAGGTAAATCTCCTATCTTCAATGTATCATATTTATTTCATTTTAAGGAGCCTTTGGTTGCAAATTCAAATATAGGGACAAATTTAGTTGAAGATGACGTTGAATGGATTAAGGACTTACCTCCAACTAAGCCTGCACAATTGGAAAGCATTTGGATTATGAGGTGGTTAAGAAAACAAGGAGAGGCACATACAAAGAGTACCTTGTTAAGTGGGAAGTTCTACCATCTTTAGAGGCTACTTGGATGTCCAAGGAAGATATTTGAAGCATGGTACAAGTTTACAATAGTTGGAAACTCGAGGGACTTGAGTTCTTTCTATCCAGGCGAGTATGGTGCAGGATCACCAAGGATGTTCCTATGAGAAACAAGGATGATCCAATGGGATCATAGTTTAATTGTGTTAATTTTTTTTTCTATGATCTTTACATGGTAATGAGACCTCAATTAGGCCTTTGATGTTTGTAATAAGGCCATAAGGCCAATTTGGTCTGAAAGTCTTAAAAAGACCATAGTTGGTCAATATGGGTCAATCCTCTCCAAATCATGTCAATAAGGGGGTCATTAGTGTTTTAGGATCTTAATGGCCCAATTTTGGTGGTTGAAAGGTCCTAAGGTCACTTTAATGTGACAAATGCAAAAAATGTTCTAAATTGTAAAAGTTGCTCAATGTTTCTTTACAACTTTGACAACTTGGAGTTTAGTTTGAAATCCAACAGCCAGTGGGTTTCAAATTTTAGTTATGTTGGTTGAAAAAAATTCATGAGGGTGTTTAAATTCCCTATGAATGATTTCACGTATAATAAAGAAGTTTGGTATGAAGGAGAAGGAATTGCTTTGCTAAATATGAGTTTTCCTATGTTTTTTCATTGTTCACTGTGATTATACAGATAGGTATTGATTGGACCATTCAATCTAAGACCATGATTCTATATTTTTATGAGTTATCTTTTCTTTTAATTTTATTAGAGGTCATTTGGTTTAATGAGATCCATCGAATTTGGTGAAGACTAGTTCAGGAAACCTAGTAACCCCAAGGGTTTGGATTCAAATGGCTCTATCCTAACATTCCACCATTAGATTTGGCCAATATTATAGGGAATGATAGGACCCTATGTATACTACATGTTGAAATTGGTTTTGTAGCAGGCGAGGAAATCCCTGATTTTTCCATGATGCCCTAGGCTTGGCATTTGGATGTGACAAGCCACAAAAGCGTGGAGATTGAGTTGCACAGAAGACAAGAAAGGGTTTGGATGTAATATATTGGATGATTCATTTTCCTTAGACATATGAAGACATGAAGCCATAATCATTTCATCATGATAAGTTGACTGGTGAAGAGTTCCACCCAAATACGCATGAATTAGCCCTATTAGGCCTAATTGGCTCAGACTTGGTTGACTGGGTAAAACCAAAAACCTAGATCCAATTATTTGATATTTTATAGTATGTCCAAAAGGGTATCTGAATTTGGATTTTATTTGGGTCTTGTTAATTAAGTTTTAAAGTAAGATTTTTAATAGTCAGCTTGGAGGGCTAGCTGTATTAGGTCACCTAATATGCCTAATACATAAAAACCATATTGTGGATCTTTGTCAGTGTTTCCAAAAGGGTAAGTTGAAAAATTTGAAGTTTTGACACGTAGAAAAACATCCTCACATGATCTTTGCATTTATGGTGATAAGATCCTAATGTGTTAGGGGTATAGGTTTCTTGGAAGGTCTTAAGGGTTAAGGTCTTGTTGTGGGGAGTTGTATCTCCTTTGTGTGTTGAATTTCTCTGAGTGGATTGGTCACAAGGAGAGGACCATGATAAAGTTCAAGAAGAAGGGTATAGACTTGGAAAGGTTATAGGAGAAGGACCCTTGTATGGTGCCTTATTGAAGCCCTTGAAAGAACACCCTAAAAATTATAGAAGTGAACCTAAACCCCTCAACATCATTAATTAATAGATTTGAAAGTTCTCTATATCAAATTGTCTATTTTTTACAGCCTCTCTTTCATCTTTCCACCACCATTGTGTCCATTTTGTAAAAAAAGGAGACTGTCAAACATTATTTTTTGATATGTTCTTGTGTCTGCAAGCCGTGGCATTCTATTTTCTCCACACACCCAACCCCTTTCACTCAGCCATGGTCTTGGAGAAATGCACTTCTTGGGCTTTCCACTATTCATAATATCATCTCTAAAAATCAAGACAAGTCATCATCAACTTCATTTGGAGACTTCATTTTCTATTATTTTCTCACATTTGTTTATTTCCTTGCAAATCAAACTCCACATGATATGCTCAAGCTTATCCCTCCACATCAATGTCTTGCACGATACTCCTACCTTGAGTCACGACATTCAAGATAATATTGAAAATATTGAACACAAGTTGTAATCTTCAAATGAAAGGGATTCATAAAAAAATTATTATGCCTCAGGCCTTCACTCATTTCATGAGTCATTGGTTCCTAGTTCCAGGCCCTTGTTGGGATAACTTTAAAGCAACAACAAAGAGCATGATGTTGGAAGGATTCTAAATCTATAGGAAAGAATACAATGATGGGGTCTTATTTGGTTAGTAGAGGGATTCATTTAGATATCACTTTATCTATTTATGCTTAAACACTTTTGCACCTTCCATTTTAACCTGTTCTACGTGAGAGATGTCAAGAGATGGGACAAGAATTGGTTGAGAGATCTACATAATTCAGTTGTCACTTTTATTATTCTAGCTGAATTTATTATTGCAAGTTAACATTTTAAAGAAATTTTGATGTATATGTGTTGTTGAAGATTCCTTTTGAGATCTATGTACTATAATTACTACTTTTTCTATTTGAGATCTTAATTGAAGCAGTGCTTTTTAGTCTCTATTCTCAACATATTTTTATTTGATCCAATTGTGAGCTTCCAGTGTTGTTGACTTTGAATGTGACTATTGTAACAATAATGGATACAATTGTGATTATTATAATTTTTGCTATAAAATTGATTTTTTTCCTATGTAATTTATTTGCTCTTTTTTCCAATAAAAAAATGATTTAGCAAGTGGGTGTCTATGGATTGATAATAATATTCAATTGGAACCAATTTGGTTTGCAAAAAAAATATTTTGGCTATGTTCCAAAGGATAGATATTTTGGAAATTTATTATAATTTTTTTAGAGGTATATGTTGTATTGCATGGATATTATCACTATTAGATAATGGAAATTATAATTTTGTCATTTTTAAGTCAAAGACATGTTACTTTCGGGTTCAAGTTTTGTGTAATTTTTTTAATTAATTTTTAAGTAATCAAAGAAGGTTGGGAAGAGTAGTAGGTTAACAAGTAAGTGCAAAAGAAAGGGGGTGAGAATTCAGAGGCGAGTGAGGAAACAAGGAGTATGATCTAGACTATAATCATGCAAGAATACAATAGAGTAATTTTGTACCCCATGCAATAAGTTTATAAGGGGTATTTCTAGGTTGTATTAATATATATGTGAATCTATTGTAACAAATTATAATTGTGTCAGTTAAATTAATATAATAAAAAATATTTTAGAGGTTGCATTTTTTCCCTCATTGGGGGCTTTTCTAGGGTATATCTTGTGTCAATGTGTATTTTACTTTTCTATTTTATATTATTTATGTGGATGCATAGTAAGGCTCTCCCTCTTAGACCCTTTGGTTGTGACTATCTTGGGTGGTATTAGATTGAGGTTGATTATAGATTAATGTTAGTGTGAATTAAAACATAAGTAAAACATAACAAAGTGTGCCATAATCATCAATACTAAATGCAAGAATTGAATAAGGATTTGAGTTGAGATAAAGTACATGAAGCTTGTAAAAATAGTAATTGCCACAGGGCAATTTATAAGAGGGTTTATTATGGAAATAATTCTAACTAGGAGATGTTGTCAAAATATTGTCAAAGAGAGGGTAGAATTTTGAATATGGATGGAATAATGGAAGAAATGAATGAGATGTTAAAGGTGATGTATAATTAGATGAATACATTAGAATGATATTATCAAAGAAAGCCTAATCTTAGGGTTGAGAAGAAAAATGAACAGGAACAACAATTAGATCCTATGGAATTAGTTAAAAGCAAATTTGAGGAATAGATAATGTTAAAGGTCATTTTTATATTTGTTACAAGGAAGAAAATGGACATTGCAAAATATTTTGGTAATTTTTGTCCTAATGAATTGATAACAAGATCAATAATTTGCAAGAGCATTTTAAGGAGGAAATTTTAGGCTTGAATAAGGTTTTAAAAAAAAAAAGGACATTTATTAAATGTGGTGGAAGGAAGTTCAATTGAAAAAAAATAGAATGTGGAAGCTTAGTATTGTCAAATGGGAACCAACGGTAGAAACTATGAAATCCAAATTTATTCTTGCCAATTACAAGTTAGAATTATTGAAAATGATATAAAATTTATGATAGAGAGACATAATTGTAAAAAATTATAGGGTAAAAGCACAATAAGTTGTCACCCTTTTACAAAGGAAGAGGGTAACAACACCAAAACTGAAAAACTTCAAGGGCATAAAAGTCACATTTCTGTTGAAAATTTGAAGATGATGTAAACTAATGAAATGTGTAAAATAGGATGAATTTTATGCCTATAATTTTTTAAAATTAATTTGAGCAAAAATTAATATGTTTTTTAATTTTTTAAGTCTATTTTTCATATCCTGAAAAATACTACAAATCAAGGAGTTTACTTCCCGTCAAATCATTATAAGTAAAACATTGTTTTTCCCTCCAATTTTAGAATATATTTTAGATGACATGTATACCTAGTGTAGGAAAAAAGAAAGAAGTGTTTTTTATCTATAGTTTACCCATTATAAGTATTCAAAGTTGAACTTACTTGAAATCAACAGTTTTTTTCTCCCGTCACTTTTCCCCTATAAAAACTATGCCAAAAACCAAATATATTACATATTCTTGAAGATGACTCTCTCCTCTAGTGTCATATATGATTTTAAATTTTTTTGGAATTGATTTAGCATTTTTCTATATTTTCTGAATCAACGTCTTCTCAAAGTTTAATATACCTACATGTAGTTTTTAGCAAATTTGTTTAACGTTTTGTAGTTGAAACAATATAAAATTTATATGTCCAGAATCATACTTCTAAGATCTAGAAGGTACTTTTAGTTTTTTAACATTTTCTATTTTGATTAGAGAAAGGAACAGTAGAAGTGCAAAATTCTTTTTTTTTTGTGTTTTTGGAGGTTTGGCTGCCAACATGGCATGTCACCTAGGTAGACTTGGCCGAGTCCGACTGGGCCGAGTCTGATTGGGTCGAGTTAGACTCGGTCGAGTCCCCCTAGGGTTTAGCCCCACTCCAATAGCCAAATAGTATGCAAATGAGGGGCTTGGGATATTTTTTTATATTACAAATATCATTTAGACTCGGCCGAGTACCACTCGACCCAATCTATAGGGCCATGTAGATGCCATTCGGCACCGTATGGTGCCTACATGTACTCGGCTCAGTTAGACTTGACTGAGTCTAACTAGGCCGAGTGATTTGAGTTAGCCTAAAAGGTGACACTCAATTGTTCTTCTACCTTACACTAAGGAATATCAAAAGATGGAAATTTGGTTAGGAAAACGTGGGGAAGGAGTTGAGAAGGTGGGAAAATATGACAATTGACAAAGGGAATCCATCCAATAAAAATGGGTTATGTGGAATATCTAGATAGTAGAGGATGCCTACCAATTTTCTCTCATGATAAACAATAAGTTAAATAAAAAACAAGAGGATAACTAAAATTTTCAAATAGGAAGACAAGAGAAGGACTAACAAAAACATGAGATGCAACAATAGAAGATCAAATCAAAGATGTAAAGGAAGTGGTAGCCAATCTCACGTCAAAAGAGGACATAAATTTATACCAAAGAGAGAAACGAGATGATATGGCCTATCATGTAAACATGTAAATGAGAAAGATGACTACAATAGATATTGTAAAGGTAATTAGGATGAGATAATTTCAAAAATTAGGTATTTTACACTATGCATAATTTATATGACATATTACTTTATTATTATGTGTGGTGCACTTAGGGGAACCTAGGTGGATGTGTACACTAGGAGATAACATTCATGTGGTCACTTTATATGTTGTATTTTAATATTGGGATTATATTAATGTGGGTGTCACATTAGGATATAATATTGCATTTATTTAATAATAGGGAAAGTAATCTAATATGAAAACTTAGTACCCAATATCCCATGTGAGGTCAATGGTTTGTAAGCCCATGGTTTGATATAATATGGATTGGTAGTTTTGTGGGAGCTTGTTTGTGTAAAAACAACTATAAGAGTGGTATTCTAACATTGGCTAGTTAGCCGATTTGGCTAAGGGGTTGAGAACATATCCCATTTAGCATTTGTGAGGGTTTCAAGCATAGAATGGGATGTGTGGTTACATGCTTATTTACATGGAGTTCTTGTAGAGAGCTTGTGATTTTGAGGTATTCACATATGTATTGTAATGTTGCACTACAAAATAATACATGGTGGATGGGTTCTTTTAGTGGTTGTGTTTTTCCCTCATGAGGATTTTCCAAGGTATATATTGTAATACCCCAAAAATGGGCTATAGGTTCATTAACCTCCTATATCAAAACATCGAACGAAATCGACATCGAAGTCCTAACCTAAGGCACATCCGCACATTATTGAATCTTAATTGATTATCCTAAATTTTGCATCAGGGAATATTCCTTATTCCTAATTTATCTAATTACCTTTGATTTAATGATTATTTGGCGATAAATCCTATTTATCCTAAAGTTTGATTAATTGAATATTCTAAATATTTAATTAATTAGATTTAATATTACCACTTAATTATTTAATTAGATTTAATTATATTTATTCCTAAATTGTATTATTTAAATTTTGACAATAAATCAAATATCCTATGACTAATTGATTAAATTCTTATTTAATTAATTAATGCCAATTGTCAAATTTAATAATATAGTTTTTGAGTAAAAGTTTGATTTAATAATTGATTAACCCATAAATCAATTATTTTATTTCTAAAATTAATTAAGTTGAGGATAAATCACTTTATTTATTTAATTAATTCATATTAAATTATGCACATCCAAAAATAGTTAAACTTTAAATCAGAAAATCAATCCAAGTTGTTTTAAAAATAAACTCAACTCTCTTTTGAGTTGAAAGCTGATCTCAACTTCTGATTTAAGTCAAAAAGCTTATTTGCATGATTTTGTGAGTTAATCTATCTCTAATTTCTTGATAACTCAAAAATCAACCTAAGTTTATCAAGAGTGATTTATGGCTTTTTCCATGCACCTCCAAGTCCTGGATTTCTATAAATTAAGGCCTCAGCTCTTCATTTCAGATCCTTCCATGAATTGCATCCTCACGCTGGCGAATTGGTGATCAAAGAATCAATCTTTGCGAATCAAAGTTGTTGTGAGATTTTCATTATTTTGAGCATTCATATCATTGTTAGATTAATTGCATGTCATATCAGTTTTTCATATAGAATAGATTCATATCAATTTTCCTCATCTTATTGCATAGAAAATCTAAAAATATAGATCAATTTGCATTCATTACTTCATTGCTATCTTGCATTCAAATCCTTCATTTAGGTATCGTCAAGGTCACTGATCTTGGTCCAATATGAGAATATCATACTCGCACCTACTAGAAGGCAGTAAATCGCTTGGTTAGATTAGTTTCCATTTCACTGCACGATTTTGATTTCTGCTAACCTCTAATGTTTTACTGAAGTGTTGTGTCTACAGCTAGGTACAAAATTCACACACATTTTTGGTGCCCACCGTGGGGCCCTGAAATGGGTTTCCATTTAATTTCTATCAATTTCTATCATCTTCTTGTCATTTTTTATTCCAAGCTACGATTTTTAATTTCTGTCAGTACAATTTTCATATGAGTTTTGTCAAAAACTCATACCAGGAGATACCCACTATCATATGACAGTTGATTTGATCGAGGATCGTACCATCAGAAACATAGTGTCATTTGGAAGCTCTTTTGTCATATGATCTTATACCCATTATCGTACAAGTTTCTGGACTGTCGTTTGGAAGGTGACCCACTGTCAAACAAGTTTTAGTGCCAGGTTTCAATTGTCATTTCACCTTTTTAGCCATTTTTCTAGATTTGTTTTCTAGATTTGGACTGATAGCTAACATTAACAATTGAAATTTGTTGTTTCTGATTGATTTATGTTGATTTTGATTGGGAAAAGCGTAAGAATTTCTAAAAGCAGGTAAGAATCTACTAAGTGCATTGCGAGGAACTCAGGTAATCTTCTCAGCTAATAACATTTCAATTTGGACTAAAACAAACTCTCGTGTGTCAAGCTTGTGTGACCTTTATTGCTTTCATATCACAGATTTCATTTTGGGCTATAAAAATGAACATAGATTTGCTTTTCAGCATCTCTGTTACACATAGTAAATAGGCCCTATGAACACTATTTGCGGTTCTTGAGAGAGTGGGTTTCTAGCGAAACTCTTCTCAATGAAGGAACCCTTATAGGTAGGGAGGTTACTAAGAGCATCTCACGTTCTACTAGATTTGTGCGTCTTCAGCTTCTGATTGATACATTCTCTCTCTCGAGAGGTTGATAGATCATAAGTGGTTGGCATCATAGATCTTTGTGAGATAATCTTGGTCTTAGCATGTCAGATTAATCTATCTGCTTTGTTTGGGTTAAAAGTGAAAAGGCTAGAGGACTATGCCCTACTCCCTTTTTGGGTAGTACCAAAAACTCAGATCCTTGAATCTGGAACCAGTCTCCATGTGGTATCTTTTATGAGTCACCTTTAGAGAGGGTTAACCATAGTGGGCATTCTCTTAATTGGGTCGACCACATTGACGGAACCTCAAGCAGTAATAGCCATTTTCATCGTGGTAGCAGTAGCCGCTATATAAATGTCCTTGTGGAGGAAATCTTCACAGGTGTGGTCTCTTGTTGAGCTATCAGATCTCCCTAGCAGCTCTTGATTGATTAAATTCTCAGACTATGTCTAAACCCCAGTGTGCCTAGATTGGAGTTCACCCTCTTGAGATCACAAAAGTTGTAGAGTCAGACCATTACTACAAACCCTAGTGAGGCCAAATTTTTCATTTTCTAGGAATATGTGCATTATTGCAAAACTTTTTGGAACATACACTGTTAGCACTCCTAGGGATTAGCATATTCAGTCACTTGGTTGTTCATGCATAGGGTTGCTTTGTCCCCTGTTCATTATTTTTAGACATGCTTGAAATCACTTGCTTGCTATTTTGTGTGCCTGTTTATCTATTTGGTTACTAAGAATGAATCAATCTGGTACAATCTTCAAATCTGGACAGATAATTTTGTGAACAATTTGAAACTGAAAACCTAAAAATTGCAAAATCTAATGTCAAACACCAATTTGGAGTCAAAATTCATCTTGTAAAGTTAGAAAATCATACGAATTTTGGCTATTGTCATTTCAGAACCCCTAGATTGTCGTATGGTAGCTGGTATATTGTCGTACAAGTTTTGTTGCTAGTCAATTCAAAAAAGTCAAAAACCCTGCTATCAACTATCGTACAAGTTTTGCAACTATCATACGAGCTTTTCAATTGTCATTTCATACCCTACCCACTATCATACGAGCCTGGAGAAAGTTGTTTGAGAAATTTTGAAAAATTGCCAAAAAGTTGTCAGAACTGTCAAAGACCCAGCTTTTCCAACCTATTTCTAGAGTCTATCAAGAAAATCACTATGTCAAGAATAGAGCAGAAACTAGAAATAATCCAATTATTTTCCTAAAGTGGCCTCTTGAGTCTGATTCAGCCTTTTGTTTAATCGATTTGAGTCTTTTTCATCTTGTGTCAAAACCTTGTCATAACTATCAATCTTCAATCCATCTTCAAAATGGCTAAGTGTTGTGAACTTGTGTCTGCTATCTTTTGGGCATCTACCCATACATCCAGGGCATAGTATCCATCATTTACATCCAATCTAAGCTTCAATCAATCAAACCTTGACAAGGTTGTGTCATCTGATCTTCTTGAATCAATTCATTCCTTAGTTGTCTCGATCCTATTCTTTTGCTTCACCCAAGGTTAATGGTGGAAACTAGAGCTTCCTCTCATAAGAAATCAAGGGAAACATCTCATACCTTACCTTTGACCCATATTGAGGGTCCAACTCTTGAACAAATATACAATTTTGGTCTTTACAAAGATGACGGTCTTGGCAACTTTTGATTAAAAACTGGTTACATTCCTCCACCATCAACTCATGGAGGTAATCAACAAACTCCTCCTCAATCTATCCTAGGGAGTCCTAAAAATCTTACCATGTCTCAAGCAGGGACAAACCATGGCTCTCAAAGAGCTCAATCTCAACATGGTGCAGATCAAGAACCCACACTTGAAAAAATTGCTCGGTATCAAAATGACGATGACTTCAAAAGAATGATGAAGCATTTCTTGAAAGAAGATAGAGAAACATACTTTCTAAAGTTAGCTCATCAAGGAGCTAAACTTCCTCCCAACTTTAATGTGGAAGATATCATTACACATGAGGAAGAAACTCCTATTTCGGCTATGATGAAACAAATGGACACCATGCAAGTAAAACTTAACAAAATGGAAAAAGAAAAAGAACCTAAGGAGTTCTCCATGGAGGCCCTATGTCCTTTTCCATTTGATAAAGACTTGTATATGCCACCATTCCCTAAGAGGGTGGAAATGCCAAAATATGATAAGTATGATGGAAACTCTGATCCTCAAGATCATGTCAAAGAATTATGTACTCAATCTATGGAGTTCATGCATGAACCAACCTATCTGATGCATCTTTTCCCCCAATCTCTGGGAGGGTCAGCCATTCATTGGTTCTCTAGGATGCTTCCTACAATCAAAACCTTTGAGGAGTTGATCAAATTATTCTATCAGCAATACTCCTACAACATCCAACATCCAGTCACCATGATTGATATATGCAATCTCAAACAACATCTAGGAGAACCATTCCGTACATTTCTCAAAAGATGGAGAAAGAAATTCTCTCTATATGCTAGGCCTATTCCAGAAACTGAGAAGCTAGAAATCTTCATCAACAATCTTGTTCCAGAAATCAACTATCCTTTACAAATGCAAAATCATACATCTTTTGACAAGATGGTAAACAATGCAATCAAAATTGAAAAATTACTTGTGAAAAAAGGAGACGTCACACTTCAAAAGGACAAGTATGAATCTAGTTCTAAGGAGAAGAACAAAAATTGGAACAAGAATAAGGGCATCATCACAGATGGCATTGTTGATAATCTCCACGCCCCATCTAAGGCACCTGATTTCAATCTAACCATTGGTACCCAAGCCATCAAATCTTCAGAATAAAAGGTGTCTGGATCATCTCAAAAGAAGCTAGAATACAAATCTTGGTCCGCTGATAATAAATGAAAGTTCACTCCTCTTGGAGAATCTTTGGAATCAGCCATGAGAACTCTTCTGGCTAATAACATCATCTCTTTGCCTGAGATCTGATCCTTATCCTAAGCTAAAATGGTGGAGAGAGAATGAATTCTATGATTTCCATTGGGGTAAAGGTCACAAAACTAATAACTGCTTGCGCTTGAAGCATACCATTCAAGACAAGATTGATAATGGAGAAATCACAATTGATAATCATAAAAGCAATAATGATCACACAACATTCACTGAACCATTTCTAAAGCATAACCAAGGAGATTCGTCTTCTTAGCCTAATGTGGGTGCTAAGGTCAATTCTGCCTATCCTAGAAATAATACTATTATCAATATGATAGAACCCAGCCTATCTAAGCATTGCAATGTCATCACAATTGTAAGAAGAGATAGAGAAAATCAATTAGCTAATGTAGTTACTTGATCACAAGCTTAGGCACACCTACAAGGACAAATCCTAGATCAATCAAATGTCCCTAAGGTGTCGTTCAATCTATCTTCTGCTTCTAAACAAAGAGCAACATCTAAATGTTCAAATCCTAAGGACACAAGGCCTACTTCATACAGTATTGTCCAACAACTCCAGCACACAAATGCTAAAATCTCCATGTTTGAATTGCTTCGAATATCTCCAGCTCATAGAGCCATTCTAGACAAAGCTCTACTCAGATCCAATGTTCCTGATAACCTTGATTTAGATAGATTCCAGGCTATGGTTGGTCATCTTACGTCTCCATAGTATATCTCCTTTTCAAAGGACGATGATAACTCCTTGATTCATCCGCACAACCAGCCCTTACATATTGAAGTCTTGATCCAAAACCATCGTGTCAAATGTGTGTTGATAGATGGGGGCGCGGGCCTAAATATTTGTTCTTACTGCTTGATCACACAATTGATATTTTTAGAAATAGCCATTGATCCTAGAAAGAAAATAACTATCAAAGCATATGATGAAGAAGAAAGATCCTCCAAGGGAACAATTGTCTTGCCTATCAGAACAAGTCCTGTCATCAGAGATACTATATGTCAAGTCCTTGACATACCTTTGGCTTACAACATCCTTCTAGGGAGACCCTGGATACATGAAATGAAAGCTATTCCCTCTACATACCATCGGTTCTTGAAATTTCCTTATGACAGAGTAGAGGTAACCATTCCAGCTGACATGTCAACAACTTGCAATACATTGAAGGAAAATGCGGATAAACTTGTTCCTAATAACAGAGAATCTTCCACTAAGCAAACAGATGTAGCATCCACATCTAAGATGGAAGACATTGCAAAAGAGGTCAATATCAAAGAAAATAGTATGGGAGAATATACTATAGAGCCAGTCTTGTCTTTGACATCTCTCCCTATTTCACCTAAGTCTTATGGGCAAGCTCTAAAATAGTTCAAACCAGAATCTAAGGAACCTCTTGAGGCATATAAAGGAAAAAATTTTGCAGAAAAAGTACCTAAGCAAGAATTTGAAGAAGACAAAGCTATGCTTGCATGGCTCTATAAAGATGAACCTAAATCCCAAGTTGTTCCACCTAGTGACTATAAAGCATCGAAGGTTCCTCCTAAGTCATATGGCCCAGGGGATAAACTGGTAGCTAAGATGGGATATAAAGGAAAAGGACCTCTGGGACTACAGGGTAAAGGTCTTCTGTCACTTCTTGAACATCATGGTCGAGCCAATGAGAATACAACAAGTATAGGATACATGAAGAAGCCTTTCTATCTTAGCAAAAACTCCCCACATGTTCTAGAACAAATTGAGCCTTCTGTAGCAAATCAACTAAAGAAGGAAATAACTAAACAATCTGATGGTGATGATTCAGACACCACTGATGAGCTCATTCCTTATGAGCATTTGCCTAAAGAAATCATAGACCTCCTTGATGTTGAAGATGATCCTATAAAAATAATTAATGTAGTAGAAACACAAGAACCTACTATAGAGCAAGAGATAGTTGCAACACAAGAACCAGCTAATCTTGAAGGCAATAAAAAAGAGGAAGGTGGTAGTTATTCTGAGATAGATTCCCATGAGTATGAATTCAAATCATAATCTGAGGGTAACCCTTCTTGGGGTATTCATCCTGACTTTACTCATGTTCTTATATTTCCTAGAGGAATAGATGAAGAATCTAATGACTATGAATGGGGAGCCATTCCAGAAGAAGATGAGCTTATTACAGAGAAACATGTTGATGTTATTCATCAATATGCACCTAAACCCAACGTAAGTCTAGAGAAAAATGATGAACTTATCGAATCTGATCCACTGATGGTTGAAGTGGACTTTCACAATGACATTGAGCTTATTCATGAATTGAATGTCTTAAGTTGTAATATCACCTTTGAACTTGAGTGTTGGGTTAGGACCGATGATGACAGATCCATATCCATAAACACTCTTTCCCAATCTTTCACCACTTTGACTATCCAACATCCTGAACTTCTTGATTAAACCTCCACAAACCCAAGCCATGGTATTTATACCTTCCCAAATGACTATGCCCTTGCTTGCTACCTCAATGCAGTTGAGCCTATGAGGACTTCCATCAGTGAACCAAGTGTTAGCATGACGGAGTTGGAGATCAAGTATCTTAGTCAGAAAAATAAGAATAAAAACAAGAAGAAAAGGAGTTCTGAGGGTGAAAACCACTTTGTGGCAGTCTCAGAACCTACAAAAGTAAAAATAAAAGATGTATCTAAAGGTGAAAACCTCTCTGAGGCACCTAAGGATGAGATATTTGATGTCCTTCTGAGTCATTTATAGGACAAATCTCCAGTTCTAATTGAGCCCACTCAATCTATCAATTTGGGAACAACAGAGGAACCATAGTTGATCCATGTAGCACAATCTTTATTAGAAGAAGAGAAGGAAAAATTTACAACCTTCCTCACAAAGAAGAAGATCAACTTTGCATGGAAATATTCAGATATGCCAGGGTTGGATCCTGATCTTATAATGCATCATTTATCTATAGCTCCAAATATTAAACCTGTTAAGAAAAAATTGAGAAAGATGAATCCACATGTTGCACTCTTGGTAAAAGCTGAATTAGAGAAGCTCCTAAAAGCCGGATTCATCTGAGTTATTGATTATGCAGAGTGAATCTCTAATATTGTACCTATTTCAAAACCAGATAAATCAATCAAAGTGTGTATAGACTTTAGAGATGTAAATAGAGCATGCCCTAAGGATGATTTTCCACTACCTAACATTGATATGATAGTGGACATGACTGCAGGTTTTGAGATGTATTCTTTAATGGATGGTTTTTCTGGATATAATCAAATAAAAATTGCTCCAGAGGATCAAGAGAAAATTGCTTTCACATGTGCATGGGGCACCTTCTGTTGGAATGTCATGCCATTTGGGCTTAAGAATGTCGGTGCTACATATCAAAGAGCTATGACTTCTATTTTTCATGACATAATGCATAAGACTATCGAGGATTATGTTGATGATACTTTAGCAAAATCTATGATTAGAGCTGAACATCTAAATGACTTGAGCAAGATACTAGACAGAATAGAAAAATTTAGTCTCAGACTAAATCCTAAGAAGTGTGCTTTCGGTGTCACTTCTAGAAAGCTCTTAGGATACATAGTTTCAAAGAAAGGAATTGAAGTAGATCCAGCTAAAGTAAAGGCTATCATGGAGATGAAACCTCCTAATAATATTAGTCAAATGAGAACATTGCAAGGGAGAGTTCAATCTATTAGACACTTCATATCTCAGCTAGCAGACATATCATAGCCTTTTACAAAAACATTACATAAAGGTGTGACATTTGCGTGGAATGAAGAATGTGAGAACAACTTTAACCATATCAAGAAGTATCTATCAAATCCTCCTATCTTGATGCCTCCCATTCTAGGGAAGCCTTTGATCTTATATGTCTCCACTACAAATACATCACTGGGGGCATTGCTTGCACAACATGATGAGAACAAAAGGTAAAGAGCTATATACTATATCAGTAAGACATTGGTGGCATACGAAAAGGATTATTCTATGATTGAGAAGGCTTGTCTAGCTGTGATCTTTGCATCATAGAAACTAATACATTACATGTTGGCGCATAACACACATTTGGTAGCTAAGATTGATCCACTAAAGTACCTACTAAGCAAAGCTGCCCTCACGGGTAGATTAGCTAAATGGGTCATGCTCTTGAGTGAATTTGACATTGAATATGTTGAAAGAAAAGCTATTAAAGGATAGGTTATTGCTGATCAATTAGCAGATGCACCTATGATTGATGATACACCAATGCAAATGGAATTTCCAGATTCCTCTATCATGACTCTTTCTTCTAGAGAATGGTAGTTATTCTTTGACGACTCCTATACACAGAATGGATTAGGAGCAGGCATATTGTTTATTACTCCTCAAGGATACTCCATACCTAAAGCATTTAGATTAAAGTTCCCTTGCACAAACAACATTGTAGAATATGAAGCCCTTTTGAATGGTATGAAAATAGCAATTGAGTGGAGAGTAACAGAATTACACATTCATGGAGACTCACAACTTGTAATCCATCAAGTCAATGATGTGTACCAAACTAAGGATGAAAAGCTCATTCCATACAAAAGAATGGTATATGATCTCAAGAAGTATTTCATATCTATCACATTTGAGCAAATACCTAGAACAGAGAATAAGGCTATTGATGCAATGGCAACGCTATCTACTTTATTACAGTAGCCTGAACATGAGCTACGCTATGAGTTCCTGATGGAAGCACTATCTTATCCTACATATGATTCCCTTGAAACCTGCATGATCTGCACTGTTGTTGGTCATGATTCATCCTAATACAAAAACTTATTCTCCTATCTCCAAGACCAAATCATTCTCGATACCTTCAACCGCCATGAAAAGAGATACCTTATCCGTAATGCCTCCCGATATGTCATCATTGGTCACAATTTGTACAAATGAGGTCTAGATGGTACGCTCCTTAGATTTTTAGAACAGGAAGAGTCTCAACATGCATTAGAGGAAATCCATGATGGTATTTGTGGGTCACACTTGAACGGTTTAACACTAGCTCAAAAACTTATTAGGGCTAGGTACTATTGGCTTGAAATGGAAAAAGAGTCTATCAAGTTTGCTAAGAACTGTCAAAAGTGTCAGGTGCATGGAAACTTAATTCATGCTCCAGGGAGAGATCTAATTCCCTTTACTACATAATGGCCTTTTCATCAATGGACCTTTGATCTTATAGGAGCTATACATCCTCATTCTTCTAATGGACATACCCATATAATCATAGCTACATATTATTTTATGAAATGGGTAGAAGCAGTCCCTTTGACACAAGCAACTGGAAAATAGATATCTATGTTCATCTTGAACTATATCATATGCAGATATGGGATACCTCATTCCATAATCATAGATAATGGTGGACAATTTAAGAACAAAGACTTAGATGATCTATGTGCCAAATTCAAGATTACACAACATTAGTCATCTATCTACTATCCTCAAGGGAATGGACAAGCAGAGGCTTCTAACAAGAATCTATTGAAAATCTTACACTGAATAGTTAATAAAACAGGAAGAGATTGGCATCTCATGATCAATCTAGCTCTCTGGGCCTACAGAACAAGTATCAGAATGCCTACTAGGGCTACACCTTTCACTTTAGTTTATGGGTCTGAAGCGGTATTGCCTATTGAGGTTGAAATCCCATCACTAAGAATTAGAATACATGGTCTAGTAACTAATGATGACTACAGAGTGTCTAGGTTGCAGGAACATGAACTACTAGATGAGCACAAACAAGCAGTGTATGATCATCTCAAAGTGTATTAGAAGAAAATGTCTAGAGGCTACAATAAGAAAATCAAACACAGAGAATTTCAGGTTGGCGATCTAGTCTTGAGAGAGAATCCTAAAAATTAATCACATAGAGAGCGCAAGGGGAAGTTTGAACCCAACTGGTTGGGTCCCTTTGTAATCACTACTACTTTTGGCTCTGGTGCCTATCAACTCTCAACGACTGAAGGAGAATAGCTCTGAGAACCAATCAACATTCTCCATCTAAAGAAATTCTATGCCTAAGGCATTCAGTCTATGGTAAAATATCTTGAAAAATTTATAAAAATTGGAAAAAATCCTGAAAAAATGAACATCTTGGTAAAAACCTAGCAATAGGTGCCTTGATGATTCACAAAAAAATCAAAAAAAGATCAAAAGTACAAAAAAATTAAAAAAATGAAAAATACAAAAAAAAGAAGAAAATGAAAAAGTGCCTTGGTGAAAACCTGGAAACAGGCACCCTGGTAGCAAAAATAGAATCTCTACGAAGATGGTGAAAACCTGGCAAATGGGTGCCACTTGTTCAAAATGCTCCATCTATTAGCACAATCTTAGTCTTTCCCAGCTTTTAGTCTGCTTTAGTCTGTATATATCCTTGTTTCAATAAGTTGATCTGTACACCAATCAGCTCAAGCATCTGTATCCTATCAATGTTCAAAACTTGGGACAATCAATGTCATATCCTATGGCCTCCAATGTATCTTAGACATATCATATCCAGTCAGAGTCCTTTGAAGCTTCATTCAAGTTATTCAGTCTGTCTCATCTCCAGAAAGGATTTTGCATCTACAACAATGCAATCAAACATCAAACACAAATTGAAAACAATCTATGCTTTTTACATGCTTTTATCTCCTTGTATGCTTACTGATTTGCATTGATATTTTTGCATATTGTGTCCACTCGAGCTCTTCAATGATGTCCTTTACAGGATTTAGAGAGTGATGACTGGGGGCATAATCTTTTCTTTGTCTTCTACTTGTATGTGAAAATCTAACAACTTTGGAAATTCTGGATTGAAATGGTGTCCGTCTGTAAGAGCCTCTATCTCGAATTGGATGGCCATGAGTACCTTGACCATTGATACATGAAAAATTCAAGGAAGTTTGATCTAACTATTGTCTTTTTTGAGTGAGTTATTTCTCCTATTGTGAAATGCGATCTTACCTAAGGAAGTGAACGATAAAGGGTCACTACAGGTAATTCACATTGGATTTAGAATGATCTCTTGACTGCTTGATGTGTTTGTAATGCAAGGCATATTCAGGTCATCACGACGTTTATGTTTTGATGCTTATAAAAATTGTTATATCAAAATGGACATGATATTTAGGTCATCCTGGCATTTATGCCTTGGTGCTTATATCTAATCCAACATTTCAAAAATAAAATCAATATTCATATATCCATGGTTTCCCAATCAGTGGGTGTTGTATTGATTCCTGCGCATACAAATCGATATTCATATGTCTATGGTTTCATAACTAGTGGGCATTGTATTGATTTATCCAGTTACCTAAAAATTCAATGATGAAATTGACCAACACATGATCAGTGACTAGGTCCTAGGTCTTAGGTTGCATTATATTTTACATGTTTCTTTGCATATGTTTGCATGTTTGCATGATCTCACAAATGGCTATGTGAACTTCAATGCTTAAATGATTCTTCTATCACCTCTTCAAATCTAACAAAGAGCTGACACTTAAACTCGAAGGTCTCTTCATGGACTCACAAGCAGTTGTCCTCCTGGGTTAAACACCCTTTTGACATAAGACTGAGTACTTGTCTTCATCAATTTCTGCAAAACATATCATGTGTATCATTACATTTACATTTCATATCATAACCATTGGTTGCATTACAATACATCCATGTGCATAAGCATAAAATTATACATACATCTTTTCATAATCAAAACACATTTGCATTACGACCATACATATGAAAGAAATCATTACATTGCATTAATCCATACATTCATTCTACACTAATCATAGCATAAACATCACATGATATCATCATAAATCAAAACATGACAAGTACAAATGAAATCATAACGAAAATATCGATCTCATATATATCAAAAATCTTGAACTAGTCAGGGGTGCACTACTGGCATAGTGTACAAAAGAATACACTCATGCAAGCTATCAAAGTCAGAACAATATATCAATGATAAAAAAGAGTACAGTATATCAGAACATATCAAAACAAGATCAGCTGTCAACCATGATAATCCCTCCTATCATCCTGGAAATAATGCACTCTAGTCGGTGCGTCTGTCCATAACGATGTACTAAGGTCTCCCAGGAAATGGAGGCAGTCATTTGAGTATCATCTCCAAAGAGACGTCTGAATGCTAATAGACCTGAGTTCCCCAAACTCGCATACTCTGGCTGCCGGCCTACATGGAAAGGAATGCGCAGTATATGATACACATCCTTAGGGGTAATAGTGATCTCCCTAGTCGGCAGGTGGAATGTCTGGGTCTCCGAATGAAATCTCTCAATCAGAGCAGTCAAAAGTCTGTGATTTACCCTAATCTGAGGTAAATGTATGAGGTACTCAAATCCATAGGAAGCAAAGCGTACCCTCATAGGGTCTGGCAATGACACACATAATCTCTGAGTAGCTGGATGTGAAATCCGTACATGAATATCTGGATATATGACCTACACAGCACAGAAATAGGGAATCCTATTAGTATTTTGGTTACAGAATAGGTTACAAGGGAAAGAATTGGACAGTTTAGTATTTCACAAGGTAGGTTAAAAGGTCAGCAATCAGGCTAAGAGATCAGGAAAGTCAAAAATTTGACCTACTAATGAGTTTTAGGCTCACTATTTTTCATACGACACTTCAGACTGGCATCAAAAGTTGTACGAATTTTAGCATCATACCATACGACAAAGCATAGTGATATGACAATGCACTCCTCCTGGTACGAGTTATGAGGGACCCGACAAAACATCGTACAACTCTTGGGTCCCTTTGATACGAGTCTTGGGGGTTAATGAAATGACAACCTATCTACAGTTCAAAAGTCATATGAGTCTCGCTGGAGAGTCGTACGAGTTTCCATGCATTCAAAATTTAAAATTTAAAAAGCGTACGAAAAATGCTAAAAAGGCTATAAATCATGGAAAATTTGACTTTTCATAGAAGAAAAGAGGTCCACCTACCAAATGTCCATACTGTCGAGGTCTTTGGTGTCTCCGGTTGCACTCAAATCGATGTGAACTCATAGGTACCTTTGGTTCTGCCATTTTCTCACTCAGAGGGCTCTACAAGATTTCTAAAGTCAAAAGGTTGAAATGAATTGAAAATGACCCTTCCGGTCTTTATATAGCTTTTTGACCTAATTTTCAAAAGTGCTTCATTTTCATGAAAATTGCACCCCTGGCTAATTTCAACATTTTGAACCCATTTTCGAGATCAAAATTAAAATCTAAGATCATTTACTATGTCAAAATCATTATTTAAAATTTTCAGACCCAGGACGGTCTCCTACTTGCATAATCGACCTTCTATCATCATAGAAATCCAGAATTCAACTTAACTGATTATCTTACATCAAACTATCAAAATTTCAACTTGGTTCACCATGTCAACTCATGGTCAAACCTAGTCAAACTTGGTCTTTTGGACCTCCAAATGATGCAGAATGCATTCTTGAACGTGTTTAACCACTTCTCAAATCAATTAACATGCTTCTCAAACTACAACGCTGACTTTTCTTGTCAGATTTCAATTTTTATCCTGAAGGGGGCATGGTATTGCACATCATTCAAAGTCTGTAATCTAAATTTGATATCAAATATTTCCTCAGTAATCAAGACAACAACCACGTCTAGTTGTTGATTCATCTAAAGACCTCATCGCTTGGGGCAAATCAATCATCGCTTGGGGCATATCAAATTCATCAAAATCCATATCAATCTGGTATTCTCTTAATCTTGTAAACTGTATCAATTTTTCGTAACCATCGGTTCATTAGTATTATTTCCTTGGTTCTTTGTAAATGAAGGGTTCAGATGTGATACCAATGTGATTCTTATCGACAATCGGGTCTAGAATCGGTCACTCACTTCTTCACAATCATAAGGTTCAGAATCAAGCGTTTTGGCACTTTTTCGCAATCATCGGTTCATTGTTGTTATAGTTAACATTATCTTTGGTCCTATGACCTATTATCTTCATATCAATTTCAATTGTTTTTGCTTCATATCAATTCCAATTTCAAACATCAATTTCAACATCATACACAGACTATCTTTGAACCACTGCGCTTCGCACAAAAATTCAAAGAGGGGCAAAATGTAATACCCCAAAAATGGGCTATAGGTTCATTAACCTCCTATATCAACACATTGAATGAAATCGACATCAAAGTCCAAACCTAAGGCACATCCACACATTATCGAATCTTAATTGATTATCCTAAATTTTGCATCAGGGAATATTCCTTATTCCTAATTTATCTAATTACCTTTGATTTAATGATTATTTGGTGATAAATCTTATTTATCCTAAAGTTTGATTAATTGAATATTCTAAATATTTAATTAATTAGATTTAATACTGCCACTTAATTATTTAATTAGATTTAATTATATTATTCCTAAATTGTATTATTTAAATTTTGACAATAAATCAAATATCCTATGACTAATTGATTAAATTCTTATTTAATTAATTAATGCCAATTGTCAAATTTAATAATATAGTTTTTGAGTAAAAGTTTGATTTAATAATTGATTGACCCATAAATCAATTGTTTTATTTTTAAAATCAGTTAAGTTGAGGATAAATCACTTTATTTATTTAATTAATTCATATTAAATTATGCACATCCAAAAACAGTTAAACTTTCAATCAGAAAATCAATTCAAGTTGTTTTAAAAATAAACTCAACTCTCTTTTGAGTTGAAAGCTGATCTCAACTTCTGATTTAAGTCAAAAAGCTGATTTGCATGATTTTGTGAGTTAATCTATCTCTAATTTCTTGATAACTCAAAAATCAACCTAAGTTTATCAAGAGTGATTTATGGCTTTTTCCATGCACCTCCAAAGTCCTGGATTTCTATAAATTAAGGCCTTAGCTCTTCATTTCAGATCCTTCCATGAATTGCATCCTCACGCTGGCGAATTGGTGATCGAAGAATCAATCTTTGTGAATCAAAGTTGTTGTGAGATTTTCATTGTTTTGAGCATTCATATCATTTAGCATATCATTGTTAGATTAATTGCATGTCATATCAATTTTTCATATAGAATAGATTCATATCAATTTTCCTCATCTTATTGCATAGAAAATCCAAAAATATAGATTAATTTGCATTCACCTCATATCTAAATTCTGCATTCAAATCCTTTGTTTAGGTGTCGTCAAGGTCACTGATCTAGATCCAATCTCAGAATATCATACTCGCACCTACTAGAAGGCAGTAAATCACCTGGTTAGATTAGTTTCCATTTCACTGCATGATTTTGATTTATGCTAACCTCTAATGTTTTACTGAAGTGTTGTGTCTATAGCTAGGTACAAAATTCACACACACATATATAATGTCATCTTTGATGGATATGTTGTCTATTCCTTTGCATATGCATTATGAGTAACTTTTTATATAGGTTTTACTTACAGGTTGTAGCTCATAAATTTCATCCTTCTACAATTTTTTCTCACCTAACCCTCATTTTAGCATGTATGACCTCTTATTGTAATCTCTCTAAGGAACCCAAGAGGATGGAAACTAAACTATGAAAATAACATGACAATTAAAAAAAATACATTTACATCTAAATCTAAATCTTTCCTACTTACCCTGAGTCTAGTCTCTGAGATAAGTGGGATGTCTCTAGAGGGCATGAATTTCGATAGGGATAAAAAAATGTATAGGTTCACAAGATTTCAAGCTTTTCCCCAAAAATGCTGACGAAGAAGCTTTGTTTTGAGTAAAGGGTCGAGGGATTATGTTGACATTGTGAAAATTTAGAGTATATGGGCTAAAATTTTGAAGGTGATGATAGATTATTTTACTCTAGATGGTCGCTATTCAAAGATTTACAACCTATATTTTGTTTTGGTTAATCATTTTAGGCATAACAAGAAAGTTTCATTTCCTTATTTTCTGCTAAGCTCCCTGAACAATAGTATAACAAAGAACATGAAAAAATTTAGCAACCATGTGTTGCATGAGGGTCTGATCATGCTCATTGTAGACTATGCTAGGGAAAAGATCCCTGAAACCATACCTAAAAGGGTTACGAGGAAGAAGATCAAAATTAAAATGGAAGAGAATAAGGTAGACACCCACAAGAGGGGTAGGAAAAAGAAGAAGAGCTCCCATGATAGTGGAGAGGAAACTAATGACCAAAACCCTTCTTCTCAAGGGAAGGAAGATGAAATTATCTCAGAGGAGAATAATGAGGAGGATCCTGTGAATGAATTGGAGGCCTCGAAAACTAAGGGCTCAAGTTCAAAGGAAAATGAAAAAGAGGAGATTAATGAGGAAGCTGAAAATGCAGAAGGAGAGGAAGAAGATAAGGAAATGGAAAAGGATGAATAAATGATAGAGGATAAGGAAGAAGATAAAGAAGAAGAAATGTCAGAGGAAAAGGACGATGAGAGAAATGAAAAGGAGTCGTACGGACAACCAAGCTATAGGGGTGGGGAAAGAAATTAGAAAAAGAAGAGAAGAGAAAAAGATAAGGAGGCCACTGTCAAATTTGAAATGGATGAACATATCCTGGAGGAGGTCAATAGCAAGGAGAACCATGACATCAACATGGAGAAGTGGATCAGCCAGGAAATGCAAGAGATGAGGCATCACTTGAAGGTTATGGAAGATACTATGGAGCCTCTAAAAGCTAAACTGGAAAAGTTGGAAAAGGAGTTTCTGATGAAGGTAGATAACAACAATTCGAATGAGGACCTAACTTTTAGAATCAAAGCCATGGTGGACGAGAAGCCAAAAGACTTGAATGAAAAAATAAGTTATAATAGGTACATCATAAGTGAAATTATGAAGCACATCAATGAGGGACTTAAAGTCTCAGTGATGAACCTAAAGGCTCTGTATAACTACTTGGAGAATACTACTATGACAGTGGAAGATGATGCGGGGAGCTCAGGGTTGGGAACTAGAACAAGAAGAGATCTCAAAAGGAAGCTACTAGAAACTCCTAAGGGGATGAAAGGTCTCAAAGACTCCATTCAAAAAATGGAGGAAATGCAGAAACAGGCGGAGAAGGCCATGAAAATTAAAAACTAGTTCCTGCTGGTTGGATGTTGGAAGTTTGTTGGTTGATGTGCTAGTTATTTTTTTTGGATTTTTGTTTTAAGTTGTTTTGGGTAATTTTTTGGGTTAGTTGGGGTTCTGCTTTTCATTGTATAGCAGACATTTAATGTTTTTATGGGCTTATTTGAATATATGTTATCTTAAAATGTAAATGGTTTTGGGTTCCATGCAAAACGTGCTTTTACCTTTGTCAAAAACAATTATGATTTCATTTACTTACTATGAATGTGGAACTATTAAAGAATAACATTTAACAATTATATTTATTAAGACCATAAAGAGAGAATAACCTTTATCTCTAGCCTATGTCCTCTAAGTGTTCCCTAACATCACTACTTAAGCAACACATCTACAATACCATCTAACTAACTAGAACCATAACAAAATGCATTATCTCTAGGTTCCATTTTAAGCACCAATACCAAATGTTCCTAGATCATTTTTCCAACATAACAACAATAACTTAGAATATCAATGCAATGATATTTTATAACCTCATCTAACTCTATCTATATATTACAAGGTCATATCTAACATCAATCCTAATCACAACTAAATAGTATAGATTACATTTATATCATCATTTATATAAATACATCATTTTCCCAATGGAGTATACAATTACATCATCATTATAGTGAACCATGGTACATGAGATGAAACAATACACAAATGAAGCTCTCTATGAAGCAAGAATAATAGTACAACAAACAAGATCCATCCAAGCACACAAATAAATCCACCAATCCTCGATGGAGGAAGAATCACTACCACCCAACCATGTGGAACCTTAAGGCCCACCCCTCCATATTGAGGAGATAGACACAAGGCCCCCCACACACAAGAAAACCCAAAACAATAAAAAGGATGAGATTGAATCCCAAAGATACAATTCAAAGAAAATATTTACCAAAAGATAATGCAAAGGTTAAAAACTACCAAAGGAAACCACAAATCCTATGGAGGAAACATAGGATATATGTAAAAAGAGTTACATCACATAGACTTTGCCTTGGATTATCCTATACTAGTCTCTCTAGACTCCGACCCTCAAGTGTGAACTCGTGTGGAACCAAACAATCCTTTTGTGAGGACAAGGAAGTCTAATCATGCTAGCTTAATACATCCTATGGAAAGAAAAGCAACATACCACTCCCATCCTTATCCTATACTAGCACTCAAGGAATGGGTGAGAAATCCATAATTATCATGTTTAATGTGTTAACCCTAGTTAATTTCTTAAGTTATCACTTGATTGCCACTCTTCAATGGGTTATCCTAGACTGGCCACTTTAGGGCCTCGATTCTCATTGAGAGCCACTCCCCTACAATGCACCTAGATAACCTACCCCTTAATGCTCAAAGAAAATAAACAAAGGCATAGGCCAATTATAAAACATGAACCATATCAATAAACAAAATCATGAGAATATGATTTAGGAACCTTTTCTATAAAAAGCCTCTCTCTCTCATAGGCAAGTCCCAAATCAAGAAGCATAATTGAATGGATTTAAATATAACAAGAACATTATGCATATCATCATGGAATTAAACATCATCAATAAACCATAAAAGTAAATAAGATCATATGAAACTGGAGGAGGAAATTTCATAAAGTCTTCCCACATAGGCAAGTTCTAGATACAATAGATAATGCATAAATGAATCAATATTACACAATAATCATACAAATCATATGAATAATAAAACCATCATTAAAATAATGATTAAAAAGAGACTAATAAAATATAGAACATACAATTCCCTAAGCCTCTGGTATGCACCAGGACGCCTCATAGACAAAATGATAACCAAAACTCAAAATTTGCGCACTTGACTAAAAACTTGTATGCTTGGGACAATTTGTTGCACACTTGAACCATTTTTCTACACACTTGGATCAATTTTTTGCACACTTCAAGCAATTTACAATGTACTTGAAGTCTGTAATTGCACAGTTGGACAAGATCAAATTGGTTTCTCCAAACGACATCAATTCGTTCATAGAAGAGAAATCAGACAAAGACCCATTTGACATCTCCCTATTTTCCTTCTAGAAACCCAATCAATACCATAGTAGGTCATTAGAAAAATGAAAAATCAATAATGATTCTCAGAAAGTAGTTTATATGAAAACTAAAAAGAAGCAAGGTAAAAGTATAAATTCAAACCAACATTTCAGATTCATAATGTATTACAAAATATAGATTCATTATGGTATTTTATTCTCAAAATATTTTAAAAACCTTGCATAAATAATATATACAAAAATACAAGAGAGATTCAATTCCCTACCTCAAAACCAACAAAGATCAAGTAAATGAAGGTGGAAAAAAAGAACTAATGTAATCCCATGCACAACAAAAAACCTCTACAAAGAATCACCTACAAAAAAATCCAAAAATAAACCAAGAATTCCTCCAAAAAATTACACAAGCTCACTATCAATCCTCAGAAAACACCAATTTTCAAACACCAAACTCTAGCTTCTCCCAAGAATCTCCAAAATTTAATCTTCTCTATTTTTTTCCATTCAAAAATACAAAAGAACTTCCTTAAAAAAATGTAAAACCCCATTTAATAACTCTCAAAATAAATATTGTCAAAACTTCCCAAAAATCCTTCCAAAACTTGTACGTGAAGAAGAATAAAACTTCCCTAAAAAATCCTAAAAACTCTCCAAAAAATAATAAAACAAAATATTAAATAACAACCCCAAAATAATATCATCTAAATAATAAATATTTTCCTCTTACAAAAAAATATGAATTTAGTAATAATTTGACAAACCGTAAGTAAAATTCATCAATAAATTAATTATTATTTTCTATAGTAATAAATTATTAACTAGCTAATATCCCATATTATTTATCCTTTCACAAAAATATATCATTTACAAATATAATTATGCACACACGAGAATATAAATATACTTTATCAATAATAACACTAATAATTAATATTTCTTGTTATATATAATGTTACTCACAAATATTATATAATTCATCTATTATAAAATAAGAAGACTATATCAATATAAGATATACATTATAAAGGGGTATTTAATATTTAAAATAATAATATTGATTAAATATAATTAATTAAATAATATATATCTTACAACATGATTTAGTCATTCATAAGTTAATCTAGAAAATAAATGTATCATCAATAAAATCAACATCCTCAAACCAAACCAAGACATAAGCAAAAGAAATTGGGTGAGTCAGAATTTATCTCTACAACAATCTGATAAGGTAAATCAAGCCTAGGAAATTGTCTGTAAGTATGATAGTGTTTTAGGCTAGGTATAGTTTTAGGCCGTAATGGTACCTTTCCTCAACCACCATCAATAAATATAAAGGCATTCTCACACCTATGAAGCTAGGTGGAGCTGATGCCTAGTACCTTCATAATCACCTGCAGAAGACAATTATATATCAGCTAATATAATTGGTGAAGAGGTAATCAAAACATTGTATGTAGCTCATGAATGAGTAATACAACATCCTCCTTGTTCATACAAATACATAATGGAGAAGATATACATAAGCATGTAACATAAAACATATAAATATCCTAAACCATTCTCAATAACATCACCTAAATCATAGGTTAGTCCATAATAATACATCATTAACATAAATCATAATCATCATAATTTTCATGATAATAAGTAACATGTCAACATCATAAATTAGTCTACACAATAATCCTGAAAATATTAATACATCCAATATACACATAAATCATCAAATGCATCATGAATATTATACCTTTCCAAAACTAAACACATCAATATTCTTGAACGAGGTCAACATCACAACATTGTTAATTCTATGACATCTCATCAAATCTAAGTAACATGAACTATGATGAACGAGGTCAAAATCACAACATTGTTAATTCTATGGCATCTCATCAAATCCAAGTAACATGAAATATGATTCATTACTTATTATTAACTATATAAGCCAATAATCCAATCAACAACTATGTTCACATCTCAATTCAGAACCACAATATTAGTTTATCTCATTCATCAAGCACCACAAGCCCAAGTAAGACCACAACATCCACCCAATCAATCAAATATCTAATTTAGTCAGGAAATAGTTCTCACAACCAAAACAAGTGCCATGTAGTGGCTAGTACTTGCCTTTGTAATATTTTAGTAAAAATATTTGTTGCCAATTGAATATTATAGTTGTTAATGCTTTATGATGATGTCAAATAATTAGTATGTAGATAATTCATGAATTAGTTTATTTTAAATTTTATAATAGACGTTTAGAAGCATAGTCATACTTGATTTTGTCAAAAATAAATAAAAAATTATTTTGAAGTGTTATATTTGATAGATTTTAAGTTTGATATTTGACTAATAGTTGATTTTAAGTTTCATAGTTGATTAATTAGTGGAATTTAAGTTCAAGAGAGTATGATAGATTACCATAAATTTCATGTATCTAGAACTTAAATATATTATAACATAATGTAATATGATTTAATATACTAATTAAATTATATGTGTACTAATTATAATAAAATATAAACATAATAATAAAGAACAATAAATCAACAAAATCAAATTTAAATATTAAGTTTTTTATTTATTTAGATATTATTAAAAAATAACTTTATTTGATTTATATTTAAATTAAAAGTCTTGTTATTATTATGTTTTATTTTAGCTAATTTACATTGAGAAATAGAAGTGAGAATTTTGAAAGTGGCTCACATACAAGAGTTCTAAGCTTCCATTAAAGTAGGTTTGAATAGTTTTGATTTAATATTCATCTATTTAGTTGAATATTTATTATTAATTAATTGTAAAATATGTTAAATTAATTGATTTATTTAAATTAAATTACAATAATATTAATATAAATAATTAAAAATTAGTCACATAAGTTAAATCTAAATTGTTCTATTTTTATCTATTTCTTATTAAAAAATTATGATAATATATATTTTTAATTAATTATTTAAATATAATATAATTATATATACAATATTATTTCTATAATATAAAATAATATTAACATTATTTATATATTATTATAGTTAATAATTTAAATATAATATTTATTCTGAATAATAAATAAATCTCGGCCAAAATTTCAACAACAAAATCATAGGAGAAAAAGGTGACGAGAATAATGTATAAGCTAAAAAGTTCTGGAAAGCATAACGGTCCATAAAATTTGTGTATAAGGCTTCAATCAGATTAGCCAATCACATTATAAAAAAAAAAAAAATTATGAGTGATAAAAGTTAAAAAAATTACAGTTATACAATAGAAACATCAAATTTAAAATAAAATATAAAAAACTAATTGATTTTAATTGGTAGAAATGAATTTTTTTAATCACTAGTTAAGAGAGGAATTCCATAAAATGATGCAATAGTACTTGCTTAGCCTATCGACAAGTACTAATAAGGATAAAAACATGTATCTTTATGAAATCAACATAATCATCTTACCAAGGAGAAATCTATCACAACACTAGTTGACTCACTTACAAAACATAAAACAAAGTAGAGCATAAGATGAGCACTCAAAATCATATATCACAACAATGAAAAATCAAATTAAGGATCACGCACCACAAGGAGATCCACATCCAAATTCAAACAATAAAATCGATAGGCATAAAGCCAAGATCGCATAAATAAGTATGAAATGTAAAAATAAAATGGGAGGGACATTACGCTCATACCTAATCATGTTCAAATTTTCTTGCATTGGATAAAAATCTAACATAACCACTACATTCTGGACCTCTAGTTCTTGATCCTTCCTTTATTGGGAGTTCAAGTCACCTAAGGTGATCTTACCCCAAGATAGGGTGACTTTTCCCTAGGATAGGGTCACAAGGGGTGACCTTAACTCAGGTCATGGTTGCCCAGGGCAATCTTGCCTCGATAAAAGGGGCTCTAATTCAAATCATATAAAAGTGTTAGCATTTTGATGAAGGTAATATGTGTTTTGGTGACATGAGTGTATTGTAGTGTCTTCATTACTGGAAAAATGTTTGTTTTATGTCAAGAGATCAAATTTATCGAGGGTATTAAAGGATCAAATGGAGAAGAAACCAAGTGTTTAGTCAATCGGCAAGAAGATAGTATGTAAGATTTAGATGACCAGATCTGGAGTTGGAGATTGAGTTAAGGTGTGCAATCATACAAACAGTATCTACATAGATACATTTGACTACTTATATGACCACATCGGTTAGTTTGAAGATCTTATTGATTTATTAAAGATTGAAGTGATACTGACAATTAAGACAGAGTACCAATTAGTACCATTGGTTAGATCAGTGTTGTGGTCAAGTGTAAGTAGTTGGATGACATGTTTTTGAGTTTTGATGTTTGAGGCCAACATCAAGGATGTTAAATTTTGATTTTGGTGTTCTTGCTCATATGTTAAGTTGGATTTGAGGGTTGACTTGTAAAATGTTTTAGCATTCTAGCACTGACCTAGAACAAGTATATAAATGGTTAATAAAATCATTAAGTATATTGTTGTGATGGTATGTGGTGATTGAGAGATATTTTTGAAGATGGTATAGAGGTAGTAAAGTGCCAAAGCAATGCAAATTGATTAGGAATACAATAGATTGTTCATGCATTGAGTGCAAACATTAGGTCATTCTATACTTGATTCTAACATATTGGCAAACTAAATCCTTTAACAAGGTCACTTCTAATAGGGTGAGCAAGATCTTTAACAAGATCTAAAGTATAAATCCTTTAACAAGGTGAACTTTCCAAAGGATTTTTAAATCTCTTGATAGGTTAGTCTTTAACAAAACTATTGTAGTTCTTAACCGTGTTAGTTAAAAATTTTGTAAGCTGCTAAGACTACAACTTAAAAAATTGTAACTTTAGGCAATGGTATAATGAGATAAATATCTCCTCTCAGCAATAGGGGAGGCTCCCTTCTTACCACAGGTGGATTCAATATGATTTCAACTAAAATTGAATAAAGGGTGATTCTTCCAATCTTTTCCTCTTTTTTCAAGAAAAGATTCACAAGAAATAACAACTTAATAATTCTACAAATATTTCCTATTGCTACGATAATATCAGTGACTCAATAGTTGACATAAGAAAAACTCCTAAGGCAACAGTTATAATTATTTTTGGTAGATTAAGAACAAGGGCCCAAAGTCTCTTGCAATTAATCCTAATTGAAGAATAACTAGAACCAATAGGGAGGCTCAAAGTCTCTCACTAATAATCCTAAAATTGAAATAAAACACTCAAAGTTGAAGCTCAAAGTCTTCAACTCCTAGTATTTGTAGCCACTACTAACTATAACAATTTGTCCTCTTGCAGCATAAAGTCTTCAAAAGTTCAAATCGGCTCTGAATGCAATAGGAAGCTCAAAGTATACATAGTTGAATTCAAATCCCTCTTGAGAAAAACTCCAAACCTCACAATCAATATCCAGAAAATGTCGTCACATAACACCTTGAATCAACACAAAGTTTGAAGAAAGTTGTCCCTTTTATTGCAAGCAATTCAAATTTACATCTAAGCTCAAATTCTTAGAGTGTAGATACAAACTGGTAGAATTTTCTTGCCTTGCAAAAAGATGATTATTTACAATGGACTCGCTCCTTTATATAGGAAAAGAGTAGAGAAATGTGGAGAAAGAAGGGGAAAACCCTTAACCACCTTAACTTATTCTCTAACTAACTAACTTTGACTTATTCAAAGTTGCATGCCTAATGTACTTACAACTTGATTACATGTTACAACTTTGCATTTGATACTATCACATGCAATTACATCTTTTGTATTGCATGTAATCTGTTTATTACAAATTACAAAGGCATGATGAAAATATTCTAAGTACCTAAAAAAATACAACACCTATTACATCATCCTTCATCTGTCTTCATGCTACTATAGGATACCTAATGGTTGATATGCTTTGGTTTTGTGAAAGCATCTTGAGCTAGAATAGGAACCTGCATCATTGGTTATCTTGTATCATAATGGTCATTTCCTTGGAAAGTATCTCTTCTTGAAAGCATTCAATGCCCACATCATTCCAGTCTTCAACTATTTGCACTAGCATGAGAATATTTCTCTCTTGTAAATGGGGTTTTTAAATCCCATTACATGTCATTTTGGAGATCACTTGTCACCCACAAACAAGGTTTAGAGGTCCATTTGCAATTTTTAGAAAAGTGGGAAAATTGTATGTAAACGCTTGGAGGTGGGCTTTTAGCTTGCATTTACATGATGGGGAGTAACCTTTTTCTTCTTGGGTAGAATTCACATTATTTTTTCAAACAATATAATCACAAACTTTTGAAGCCAAAAATACTTATTTGAATCTCCAATCATGTAGCATGTGACACGAAAATTCCATAAGGTGAGAACATATTCATGAGATGGGTTCCATTGTGTACTTTTTGATGTAAAGGAGTGAGCCTAGCGTATTGTGATCATATGGAGATAGATGGAAATTTATGGGACAACGAATGGATGCAAATGTTTGAGCTCAAAAACAAGTATTTTTATGGTAGAAAAACCCAAAAATGGGTTTTTGGAAGGTACTAGCACGCACAGAAAGCAAGCTTTATATGTAGAAAATGCATGTAAAATGAGTAGCATAACATCTACTTATAATGAATCATTATGTTTTCATCATAAGCAAGTGTGCAAGCAACCACCATCATGAGTTTTAAGTCACATGAGAGCGATATAACAAGCGCAGATGGAGTGCGTGTAAGCATGAAAGTGGGATTTTTGGATTCAAAAGCATGTTGCAAAGTGAGTTGTCTCTCCTTGATAATTTCATACAAGAACGAGGTTTTTAATCCTAACTACATATGCAAGTAAGTTGAAGCACTTGCATATGCAACTTGGAGAATTTAGATGGAAGATAGAAGGAGCACATATAATATACAAAACAAATGCAAATCTAAAAATGAAATGAAGAGATTTGAAAACAAAAATGAAAGAACACATATATACAACTTTTCCCTATGAAATTCACAAGAAATTTTACCTTTTTTTCCTTGAGAAGCACAGAAAGAATTCTCTTTAATCTCTTATGCAAAATCTGAAAAATGAAATGAAGAGATTTTCAGATTTAGAAAGATTGCATGAATGAGAGATAAATAGATTTTGAATCTTGACTCAATCCTTGTAAAATGAATGCATTTTTGAGTCAAGACCCATTGCTTGCCAAATGTGGGAAGTTAGAGAAACAAAATGCAAGAGAATAGCAACAAAAATTGACTATTTCAAATGCATGTGTAATGGAAATTAAAAAGGGCATCTAGGGCATCGAATGCAACTTAAAAAGAATGATAGACAAATTACAAATGATAAAAAATACCCAAGAACTCACCCTGGAATTTAGATTTGATGAAGAAAAATGGTAAAAAATGGGTCGTTTTTGAGCAAAAAGGCCCAAAAATGTGCCCTAAATGGGTTGTTTTGAGAGTAAAACACCCTTTAAAATGCAATTTTGATGATCCAAGAATGATCCTTGGGAAATTTAGTGCAAAATCGACCCTATAAGGAGCAAAAATAGTTCAATTTTGACCATTTTCCATGTGATTTCTTACCTCAAAATCCCATTTTTTCCAAAAACACCCAAAAAAATGGGTTTTTAAAAGTCAAAAACATGTGTTTTCATGTTAAAAATCGCTACTTGCATAGGGATGAAGTAAAGACACATTTTTAGAAGGCAAAAAAACATGTCTTTCTCTCCAAAATTGCCACCCAACACTTTGTATTAAAAATAAATATAAACAAAAAGACCTCATAACGATCTTTTTAAGAGAAAAAACACATGCTCTTGGCTTCTTTATCTCAAATGCATGTTATAATGTTCACTAATGAGATTTTTACAGTAGAAAGCATGTGATTTTCATCTCAAAATTGCCACCCTTGTGTTTTTAAAAGAAAAACATAAGGCCCCATTTGGTTGCAGGAATTGAGGTGGAATTGGGTGTGGAACTTTCGCTTTTTTGCCAAATCCACCGTTTGGGATGCCTGAGAGAAATTTTAGTTTCCTCAATCAAAATCCGATTATACCACCAAAATGGGTGGCACTATCTTCCCACCCAATAGGTGGAATTCGAATTCATATTTTGGTTTTGGAAAATTGTGAACCCCATTTAATTTGGTCGTTGGGTCCGTGATCTTCTAGCATTCATTTTTGGGGTTTTGAAACTGGGTTTGCATCATTTTCACGTCCGCCTCAGTTTTCAGAGGGTTTCCTCATTTTCATGTCCATTCTTGTAGGGTTTCATCACCATTTTCATAGGGTTTCATCACCATTCTCTTGCAATAACAGGGTTTCTATAGAATCAGGTAGTTTTTGCAAATGAATCTTTGTCATTTCTTATGCGAAATATTTGTTTATGCGAAATCATTCCTCACTTTCTCTGCAGAAACTACCTGATTCTGTCATTTTTTGTTTTTCATCTGAGAAACGAGTCTATTGTGGACATTGCTATAGTATTAACATTGATAATCAATGTTAACACTAGCAAGCAACACTAATTGTCAGTGTTAACACTGATTGTCCTTTTTTAGGTAGTTTAACACTGATTATGTGTAATTTTGGACTGTGAAGGGAAATAGAATTACTGTGTAACTTTGGACTAGCTATTATTGTTATCCTTTATAGGGCAGTGAATATAATAATATTAGGAGAACACTAAGCATGCAATATTTTAGCCATAATGTCTAAGGCTATTCAATATCACATTGAAGGGTGCTACACTTAGGGAAATCCCCTAGTTTTTGCTAAATGCACAATCTCCCAGGCCTTGTCTGCCTTCCCTTCTTTGCACATTGCATTAGTGAACTAAGTAAATTGATGAACATCTAGGAATGACTCGCAAGATTTATCACTAATGTGAACTATAGTCATCTCTGCCTCTTGTAGTCTATTTTCCTTTTAACAATGTCAAAAATATTGCTGACAAAATGGTCTCATTTGGCACATAGTTAGCCTCCAACATTGCATGTAATAAAGTGAGAGCCTCATTTATCTTTCCTAATTTTACAAAAACATCAAAAAGATGATTGTAAAGAAGAGCATTCAACTTTGGATATGTTTTTCTTACTTCACTAAAGACATGTAAAGATTTATGCAACATCTTAGCCCTTTCAAAGTAGTAAATGAGGTGCTTAGCCAAGCCAAAGCCAATAGCATAGTAAGTGAGGCACAAAGACATAATAGCTTCTCAGAAGCTTTAGCCCATTCTTTATCCCTTTGGTTGGTAATAAATCCATAGCATTTCTATTTGTGGTAGCATATGGGTGTTCTTTTCCTTATTAACATTGATTAACAGTGTTAACACTTTACATTGATTATAATCAGTGTTAACAGTGCTAACACTGAAGCACTGTTAACACTGATTATCAGTGTTAACACTAATAATCAATGTTAACATTGCCACAGTGTAACAATTGATAACATTGCTACAATGTTAACATTGATAATTAGTGTTAACACTAGCAAGCAACATTGATTGTCAGTGTTAACACTGATTGTCATTTTTTAGGTTGTTTAACACTGATTATGTGTAACTTTGGACTGTGAAGGGAAATAGAATTACTGTGTAACTTTGGACTGGCTATTATTGTTATCCTTTATAGGGCAGTGAATGTAATAATATTAGGAGAACACTGAGCATGCAATATTTTAGCCACAATGTCCAAGGCTATTCAATATCACATTGAAGGGCACTACACTAAGGGAAATCCCCTAGTTTTTGCTAAATGCACAATCTCCCAGGCCTTGTCTGCCTTCCTTTCTTTACACATTGCATTAGTGAACTGAGTAAATTGACGAACATATGGGAAAGACTCACAACATTTCTCACTAATGTGAACTATAGTCATCTCTGTCTCCTGCAGTATGTTTTCCTTTTAACAATGTCAAAAATACTGCTGACAAAATGGTCTTATTTGGCACATAGTTGGCCTCCAACATTGCATGTAATAAAGTGAGAGCCTCATTTATCTTTCTTGATTTTACAAAAACATCAAAAAGATGATTGTAAAGAAGAGCATTCAACTTTGGATGTGTTTTTCTTACCTCACTGAAGACATGTAAAGATTTGTGCAGCATCTTAGCCCTTTCAAAGTAGTAAATGAGGTGCTTAGCCAAGCCAAATCCAATAGCATAGTAAGTGAGGCACAAAGACATAATAGCTTCTCAGAAGCTTTAGCCCTTTCTTTGTGATGCAAGGGCATTCTTGGGTCCTCGATGAATCTACATGGTGGTGTGTTATTTTGCCAGTGTTACTCGGTTGCAACCTTAACTGATGGTCTTGGTTATTGAAGGAAGTTTGGTCACTGAAGGAACTCGGTGAAGCTTCTGGTGCTCGGTGGAACTGGTGCTTAGTGATGCCTGTGTTGCTTAGTGTTTCTTGGCTTGGTTAGTTGTTTCACTAGTACTCGATTGTTTCTCTAGTGCTCGGTAGTTCTGGTTTATCGATTGGAGTTCTTGGTGATTTTGTTGGCCGAATTGGTGCATTTATTGTTGGTAGATTTTGTTGGATTCTCCTATGTGGATTTGGAGGTAGACATGTTGAATTAAATAATTGTAAGGCTATTTGAGAGTTGACTTGTATTGCATTTAATATTTGTTTAGGAGGAGTTAATTGTGTCATCCAGCCAACTTGTGACTGATGATTATTATTTATAGGGTGTTTGGGTAGATGTTTTAGGCATCAGAGTGGAAGTTCTAAGAGTAGATTTGGGAGAACCAAATAAGTGAAGTTGTGAAAAAGATCTTGCAAATCAGATTATTATCTGATAGTTGTAATAATAGAGCTAGTAGTTATTTACTTGGAGACAAGGAGATTGCTTGGAGGCTTGTGAGCTCAAGTTTAGATCTTCCTTAGGGTTTCCATCAGTTGTTGATTTGCCTGAGAATTGAACTAGCTGGTGTTGGATTGGATCTTGTTGATCTTGTTGAATTATTGTTGTTTGTAATTGGCCCTAACCTAGAAGGCCTTATAGTTGGGCATGTTAATGGAAAATATGTTTTGAAACATATCTTGTTGAGTTATTCCGTTGTGTTATTATGAAGCTGCAAGGTTGGACTGTCCTTCATTGGATCCACCATCCTTGACTACATCAGGTGGTATCAGAGCGAAGGTTGATCTTGAGCTGATTTGATCTTGTTGAGCAAAGGTTGACCTAGAAAGGATGATCTTGTGAAGTTGATCTTGTGGGTGAAGAGATCGTATGATCTGAGTTGCAGATCCGTGGCACTGAACTTGTGGAATCTTTCCCTAGTTGTTTGCAAGGTGGCAGGTTGCGATCTGACTTGCATACAACTTGGAGATTATCATAAGGTGGTCAGTGTAGGGTTTTGTTGTAGAGGGTTTTCTTATCTTTAAGGATGCCTCCAAGAATATTGGACCCTAGAGTGATTGCAGATCTCTATGATACTGTGGAATTTAGGATTACAGAGAAGGTGAAATCTAGTTTTTGATCAGAGATGGAGTTGATGAAGAATGACATGGTCACCAAGATCATGAGAGCTATGACTGGTGTACCTCAAAATGTTGGTACTGATGATGGTTATGAGGAAGCTGCTGAAGACTTTGAAGCTGCTAGATCTAGTGGTGATGACTGGAGGGATAGATCTGGTGAAGATATAACTACTTAGTTGCATAGATCTAGAGCTCAGTTAAGTAATAGTTACCAAATGGAAGTTTCTACTTTCTCTGGTACTTTGAAACCTGAGAACTTGATTGACTAGATTGGTGAATTAGAAGACTTCTTTGAGCTAGAAGAAATTGAAGATCCTCTTTGAGTGAGATTGGCATAGATAAAATTGAAAGGACATGTTTCTCTTTGGTGGAAAGAATTACAAAGAGATAGAGAAGATGAAGGTGAAATGAAGATCAATCAGTGGAGGTTGATCGTGACTAAATTGAAAGCTAAGTTCATACATGCTGACTATGAGCTTGACATGTTTAAGAAGTTGCAAAATTTGAAGTAGAAGGATCAAACTGTTGACGATTATACCGAGGAGTTCTACAAACTTACTATTTGGTCTGGACACAGAGAACTTGGTAAGGAAAATGTAGCTTGGTATGTGAATGGTTTGAGATTCAATATCCAAGATGAGCTTGGTATGTTGAAGATTGATTTGGTTGAAGATGCTTATTAGTATGCTCTGAAGATAGAAGATAAATTGAAGAGGAAACAACATGGTAATCCCCAAGGGAAGGAAAAGATTGATCACTTGGTGAAGGATAAACTAACTGTAGAAGATGAACAGAAACCTATAGAATCGAAGAACAAGATAGGTAGAGTTATCTTTAAGGGTACTTTTTATAACTATGGTAAAGAAGGACATTGTTCTTTTGAGTGTACATAGAAGAAGCTTGGTGACCAATGGACCACTATGGTGAATGAAAATGTTGAGAATGAACCTAAATCTGAGTGCTGGTTCGGTGAACATTGTTTGGTACAAAGGAGGAACCTTGTCAGAGGGGTAACTTGCTCAAGACTTGGTGCAAGTCTGGAGGTAAACTTTGTGATGTTATTGTTGATAGTGGTAGTACTGATAACCTCATTGCTGAGGACATGGTTTAGAAACTTAGTTTGAGTAGAATGAGACATCCACATCATTATAGGATTGGCTAGTTGCAAAATGTTCATGCTCTAGAAGTAAGAGAACAATGCTTTGTTGATGTTCAGATTAGCCAGTATAAGGATCTTGTGTTATGTGATATTGTGAAGATGAATAGTTGTCATATATTGCTCGGTAGAACTTGGCAATATGATTGCAAAGCTATGTATGATTGTGTGAAGAATGTGTTTACTATTGAGAAAGATGATAGGAAGTTTTCCCTGATGCCCTTGTTGGATACAACACTCGGTAGGATAAGTTTGAGTATTGGTAGTCGAGTTGAGTTGGTAGATCCTGAAGGTATGGATGATCAGTGTGAAGAATAGACATGTGTGTTATCAAGGAAAGACTTGAAAAGATAGAGGAAGTTGAAGTGGAAGAGTATGCAAGCTGAAAAGTTGGAGGACATGTATGTGAAGAACTAGTTCGGAGTTTATGTGCTGAATCTCGAAAGATGTTCTTCTCATATATGAACATCTTTTCAAACCTGGAGTTTTGATGCAAGGGCATTCTTGGGTCCTCGGTGAATCTGCATGGTGGTGTTTTATTTGGCGGGTGTTACTCAGTTGTAGCCTTAACCAATGGTCTCGATTATTGAAGGAAGTTTGATCGCTGAAGGAACTCGATGAAGCTTTTGGTGCTCGGTGGAACTGGTGCTCGGTGATGCTTGTGTTTCTCAATGTTGCTTGGATTGGTCAGTTGTTTCACTAGTACTCAGTTGTTTCTCTAGTGCTCGATAGTTCTAGTTTACCGACTGGAGTTCTTGGTGATTTGGTTGGCTGACTTGGTGCATTTATTATTGGTAGCTTTTGTTGGATTCTCCTATGTGGATCTGGAGGCTGACATGTTGAATTAAATAATTGTAAGGCTATTTGAAAATTGACTTGTACTGCATTTAATATTTGTTTAGGAGGAGTTAATTGTGTCATCTAGTCAACTTGTGGATAATGATTAGTATTTATAAGGTGTTTGGGTAGATGTTTTAGGAATCAGATTGGAAGTTTTGAGAGCAGATTTGGGAGAACTAGATAAGTGAAGTTGTGGAAAAGATCTTGTAGATCAGATTATTATCTCATAGTTGTAATAGCAGAGCTAGTAGTTTTTTACTTGGAGACAAGGAGATTGCTTGGAGGATTTTGAGATCAAGTTTAGATCTACCTTAGGGTTTCCAACAGTTGTTGATTTGCCTCAAAACTGAACTAGCTGGTGTTGGATTAGATCTTGTTGATCTTGCTGAATTACTATTATTTGTAATTGGCCCTAACTCGGAAGGCCTTACAGTCGGGCATGTTAATGGAAAATATGTTTTGAAACATATCTTATTGTGTTATTCCATTGTGTTGTTCTGAAGCTACGAGGTTGGATTGTCCTTCATTGGATACACCATCCTTGACTGCATCACTTTGTCCCTTTGACTGGTAATAAATACATAGCATTTATATTTGTGGCAGCATATGGGTGTTATTTTCCTTATTAACATTGATTAACAGTGTTAACACTTTACACTGATTATAATCAATGTTAATAGTGCTAACATTGAAGCACTGTTAACACTGATTATTGGTGTTAACACTGATAATCAATGTTAACATTGCTACAATGTAACATTGATTGTCAATGTTAACACTAGCAAGCAGTTTTAATACTATGTTTAACACTGATTATGTGTAAATGTTAAATTACAACTCATATTCTCTGCATTGTATACTTAAGATTGAACATCTATTCATTTTTACACCCATATGCTGCCACAAATAGAAATGCTATGGATTTATTACTAGTCAAAGGGACAAAGAATGGGCTAAATGATAACAATAATAGCTAGTCCAAAGTTACACAGTAATTCTATTTCCCTTCATAGTCCAAAGTTACACATAATCAGTGTTAAACATGTGTTAACACGTAATCTACAAAGTTACACATAATCAGTGTTAAGCATGTGTTAACACGTAATCTAAAAAGTTACATATGATTCAAGTTTTATCATAAACACTCATGATGCATACAAACTGTCAACCACCTCAAAGATAAACACAACATTACAAAAATGATATGGATTTGCAAGGTTTATAGTAAAATGAGAATAAGAAAAAGAAAATCGCATACCTAAAATCTCAAACTAAGAATAGAAAATATTGCAATACAAGCTTACAATAAAAGGGACAAGTTCATCTACCACAAAAGCCACCAAACACGTTATAACAGTCATATCACTAACGTAGACCAAAATGTGAAACACTTAGGTGTATGATTGTATTTTGTGTTAAACATAGTCCAAACAAGGCTACACATTTAGCACTCCAGTAGAAAATAGAAAATGCCATTTTGATCCACTACTCCACATCCCTAACATCCTCCCTACCAGTGCTAAAAGGGAATCAATGCAATGGTGTAAAATCTAACAAAAGGAAATTGATAATTGTTTGGTCTGATTTAATAAGGCTTAGAGAGTTATGCAATGATATTGTTTAATATAAAACCAAGTTCCTTGAGTTACCGTTCGTAGCTAAGACATGTTTGAAAGAAATGAATTCTAAAAAGTTACACATATAATCTAAAAAGTTACACATAATCAGTGTTAAACATGTGTTAACACGTAATCTAAAAAGTTACACATATTCAGTAGCATTTAAGAATTTTATCTAATAGAAGGCAGAGCTGAAACTAAAACATAAATGATACCATTGGTTTAAGGTGTGTATCATGGACAAATGAGGACATATATAATACATATATATGATGGAGATTGGTAGGGATCCTATCTATAAGTCACTAGTAAATTTTACCTTAAATTTTGACAAGAATTAGTCAAATTTTCTACAATAATTGGTCGAATAAAAGACTAAAACTGTCGTCGATCTTTTTTCGTCAAAATTTCTACATGTTGATTAATAGTCAAAATTGCAACCATACTACTGGTTGACTTATCGACTGCAACAATCCCTTGGAACTGTAAGCATTATCATCGATTTAATTGGTGACGTGGTTGTAATTTTGACCATACGATAGGTCAAATTATCCACCAATGTTTGTAGAAATTATCGTCGAATGCATAGCATTCTACTCGAATTTAGTGATGTGAAATGGTTGAAATTTTGACCAATACTATTTTATTTTTTAAAAAAAATGTTTATTAATTACACAGCTTAAGCTAAATAGGATGCCTAATACCACCTCAGCCTTTTGTTTCCTCAAAAGTGTCAATAGTGACATCATTCAAAAGAATAGCATAGATGTGTTTCCTCAAAAGAATATTATAGATGTCTTCTATTTAGCACAATTAGAAAGCTTCGTTTACCTATAGATTTGTGTGCTTGTCTGAGTTTGATACGTAGATATAAATTGGTATTTAGATATAAATTATTGAGCTTCTCATTGTTTCGATAATAGTTTAACATTCTCTACTTAACAGGGCCAACCACGTGAAGGTGGAAGCTCATCTGGCCCCTCCTAGGATCCTCTTATGACCCTTTACAACATTTTAAGACCTCTAAGATGTATTCTTAGAGGTCGTAAACGGTCATAAACACTCATTCTATTGGTTGTTGCCAGCTTCTCTTTGTTTCGAGAATAGTTTAACATTCTCTGAGAAACATAATTATAGGCATCATGGTCACATTTTTTGGAGACAATGTAATTGAGTGGTATACCCAGATGATGGAGAGCAACTTTTGCACCTCCGGATCCAAGTTGTTATCCATCCCGCAGTGTCAACTTGGAATCGGAGGTGCAGAAATTGCTCTCTGTGTAGGTATACAACTTAATTATGTTGTCTCCAAAAAAATGTGACCATGATGCCTACAATTATGTTTCGAGAATAGTTTAATTAACATTCTCTACTTAACATGGCCAACCACGTGAAGGTGGAAGCTCATCTGGCCCCTCCTAGGAGCCTCTTATGACCCTTTACGACATTTTAAGACCTCTAAGATGTATTCTTAGAGGTCATAAATGGTCGTAAAGGTTCATAAGGGGTCCTAGGACACAACAGCTAAGAAACATAATGTAGGCATCATGGTCACAATGTTTTGGAAACACAACATAATTGAGTGGTATACCCAGACGATGCAACACAACCACTACTCCTGTAGTTCTAAGTTGACACTGCGGGATCCAAAAACCAAAGATAAGGAATCTATATATGGTTTTTGGATCCACAGTGTCAACTTAGAACTACAGGAGTAGTGGTTGTGTTGCATTTTCTGGGTATAGCATTCAATTATGTTGTGTCTCCAAACAATTGGGACCATGATGCCTACATTTATGTTTCTTAGCTATTGTGATACCTACATTTATGTTTTGTAGCTATCATGTTTATTTACATGTTCTTTGTGTTTGGCTTCTCTCCCTCACATCAAAAATAAGATTTTTCCCACTCTGAATCGAGAATGCGCGTGCAACACAAGCAGAATATGCACGGATAACAGGTGGAGTTGAAAAAACACAACACGTTTACATTTTCACGATGGTCTATAACTTAAAATACGCAATTAAAGACCTCTATAAAAAATGAAACCCTGTTGTGTTTTTTAACTCCACCTGATATCCGTGCATATTCTGCGAGATTGCATATTAAACTAGGCTTCTTCTTCTGCATTGCCTGAAACCAAAAGACTATCATAGTTAACATCTAAATGGCATGTCTCATCATCACAACTAATCCACCTTAAACAATTGAATATGTTTTCTTGTATTAAATATTCATTAATCAAAATTCAAATAGAAAATGTATACCTTGAGTACTACAATTCACATTAGAATCGATGCCTCCATCGTGCTCGGCCGGTGCAATATCAATATCTGCAGGCTGCATTCCAATGTAAATAATAGATTTAGATGACGATATCACATAAATGCCTAATTCACAGTCCATCATTTGTTCTCTGAAACACTAAATTAGGGATTTATGCGATATCCTCATCTGTATCTACAGCTATTGCCTCTATTGTTGCAGGTGCTTTTCCCCTATTTGATATTTATCTTCAGGTGCCCACACTCATTCTATTGGTTGTTTCCAGCTTCTCTTTGAGCTTCTCTTTGTTTCAAGAATAGTTTAACATTCTCTGAGAAACATAATTGTAGGCATCATGGTCACATTTCTTTGGAGACAATGTAATTGAGTGGTATACCCAGATGATGGAGAGCAACTTCTGCACCTCCGGTTCCAAGTTGTTCTCCATCCCACAGTGTCAACTTGGGATAGTTTCATCCTCGATGTGACCATGATGCCTACAATTATGTTTCAAGAATAGTTTAATTAACATTCTCTACTTAACAGGGCTAACCATGTGAAGGTGGAAGCTCATCTAGCCCCTCCTAGGAGCCTCTTATGACCCTTTACGACATTTTAAGACCTCTAAGATGTATTCTTAGAGGTTGTAAATGGTCGTAAAGGGTCATAAGGGGTCCTGGGACACAACAGCTGAGAAACATAATTGTAGGCATCATGATCACATTTTTTTGGAGACAACATAACTGAGTGGTATACCTAGATGATGAAGATCAACTTTTGCTCCTCTGGTTCCAAGTTGACAATGCGGGATCCCAAGACCATAGATAAGGAATAAATTGAGAGAGCAGAGGAGGGCCATAACAACAAAAATAATAGAGGACAAACCTCAAGTTAAATGAGGCAACTACAAACATTTTAATAGAATTTTATTAAAATGTTTACAGTTGCCTCATTTAACTTGAGGTTCATCCTGTATTATTTTGGTCGTTATGGCCCTCCTCTGCTCTCTCAATTTATTCCTTATCTATGGTCTTTGGATCCCACAGTGTCAACTTGGAATCGGAGGAGTAGAGGTTGCTCTCCATCGTCTGGGTATACAACTCAATTATGTTGTCTCCAAAAAATTGTGACCATGATGCCTACAATTATGTTTCTCAACTATTGTGAAATCTACATTTATGTTTCTCAGTTGTCATGTTTATGTGTATGTTTTTTATGTGTTTGGGAAGACATCTTTCTAGCCTGAGCCTAGATCCTTCGGCAACTAGCTTAATAATAATTGTAGATGACATATGAGCAATTAGCTATTCAAGAAAAAGCCCATAAATGAACTATATGTACCCCAATTAATGTGCCCTTTATGCATACCCAAATGATATATTTGAAACAACAAGGGTAAGGCTAAATTTACCCTTGTTGTTTCAAATATATCATTTAGGTATGCGTAGAAGGCACAAGAATTGGGGTACACACAGTTCATTTACAAGATTTTTCTTCGGAAGCTAATTGCTCAGCTCTCATTTGCTTCATTTATTATCAAGCTAATTGTCAAAGGATCCAAACCTAGGCTAGAAATATGTCTTCCCATTCTGTTTAAGCCATATTCCTTGTTCTTGTCAAACTTCCTTGGTATGGTAGGCCTGCTCTCTGCAGTACTCTTCTTCAGCAAGACTTGATACCACGCCGCGCTCAAACTTCAGTGAGACTTCATACCACATAGCGTCCATAGATTATGTTCAATGCGTTATTTACGCTTGTATTGGTGGGAAAACTCTTGAAAACATGCAAAAGAGATAGTCAATCCATAGTCAAGGTCAAGGAACAAATGGAACAACCAAGAAAACACTATATGTTAAATCATGTGATTGATAGAAAATTGGGGCTCCCATGAGCCATAAACATGAAGAATTATTAAAATATTAGTTACAATATGAAAATACTAAACTAACTAATTCCTGAGTTCATCTCTGCATATGGTCGCAACAAATTAGATATGTGATTACAATACAGAGAAGGCATTGTAAAAATATAATTTCAGAATTTGTCCTAGCCTGACACATTTTGCACTCAAATCCTTCATCGCGGATAAGTGGAGATGGGCGGATAGATGCAGATGAGTTTTCATCGACCCAACTAAAGTATCCACAGCCATTATTTCCATGTGATACCCATTCTACATTAGTTCTTATGTTATAATGAATAGTATTTACATTAGAAACTTTAAATATATACACATTAGTAACCTTTTTTCGATTAGGGCAGCACCAAAATTGTCGTCCAGGGTTGTTCAATGTCCGTGAAGTCTTCAACACACACTTCCCACCACCACATTGACAGTTTGGCACATTGACAAGAGTCATCAAACCTATATGAATAATGCACCGCACCATTGTTACTACATTTATTATTTTTATATGATTATTTTTACAGTCCAAATACACCAAGGAGTACCATCAGAAATATTAACCATTTACAATAATGAAAAGTAAACCTAAATCAAATAGCTCATTTTTTTATCAGCATGTGTAGTCTGTGTGTATATGAAAAATGAAAGAAATATGAAGCTGAAATAAAATAGTGAACAAAATAGTATTCCACATAGAAAATATACCATCAAAAGAAGGTGACAAAATCCTGTCATGAAGCACAGACATAGGAAATAAAAAAGGGACAAAAGACAAGAAATAAGAAAAATCATTACGACTATAGAAAAATCATTTATACTATAATCAAAAAAAGAAACACTCTCTGTCAACAATTTCCAAAATCATTAGGACTATAAATGGACGGTTCTGATATTGCTTTTCCATTACAACAATTGAGCATTCATCATTTGGTACTTCTTGGTGTATTCCATTTAAGTTTTTCAGTTGTCATGTTTATGTGCATGTTCTTTATGTGTTTGGCTTCTCTTCCTCGCAAGGGATACGTCGATAGGTAATTGATTTGAAAGCATAATGATTTGATAGTCTTTTTTTAGGATAGGCGTAATCATCCTGCCAACCTTAATTAGAAACATTGATGTCCTATCATTGCACAAGTGCAAGACGGTAAGGGTCTATTCAAGGAGGGATGAAAAAAAGGTCATTTTAACCTTGCAAGCCTAGGTTTTGGAATAGGTTTAGGTTTCTCAATAAGGTTAAGTAAATTGTTTTTTGTGTTATATGTAAAGTCAACATTCATTGATTAGCAGATATTTCAAGTCTCCAAGTGTGGAGTTCACTGTCCCTGGCAGTTCTCTATTGGTTTACAACAGTGCTTCTTCCCATAATCAAATAATGGATTTGATTCCAACCTAAGATTACATAAAACCCCTCATAAAATTTCAAAATAATAAGAATACAGTCTTCATTCACAGTCACTGTCAATGTTCCTCAAATCAGTGATTAGAATAGGCAATTAAAACATCCCTCAAATCATTAATCAATTGACTATTATATAAGCTCCTCAAGCATGAGTTGGATGATGTGGATTATGTAGATATAAGAACTAATGTATCCACATCATCCAACTCATGCTTGAGGAGCTTATATTATTTACTGTCTCATAATAGTAAGATTGGTACCTATCCTAGTAAGTCATTATGAGACAGTAAATATGATCTACATCCAATCTTGGTCCACAAGCATGAGTTGGATGATGTGGATTATGTAGATATAAGAACTAATGTATCCACATCATCCAACTCATGCTTGAGGAGCTTATATTATTTAGTACCTTTTTGCCTTGGCATTTGTCATTATTTTTGAGAAATTTAGTCTATAAAAGGATGGTGAACAAAAATGACAGTCCAATAGATGGAAATTCAAGTCCCATAAATATTAGTGGATAGTGCTAAAACAAAATTATGACAGCCTTCATGTTGAAGTGATAGTCTTGCCTAAGAAAATACTAGACAATTGTAAATCCAAACATTAAGGTTGTGTAGAAATAGTCTATAAAAGCTTACAAGCAAGACAAGAACGGCCTTTGAAAATGTTGGATGGCATGTTGATAATGGTTGCCATATAGAAACAGAAAAGGAAAACCATAGAACAGTCAGTCCTATGAAGAATTTAAAAGGCTAAAATGGTAGACAATCTAAATGGTCATGTGACAATCACAAATGTTGTTGGAGTTGAACAAAGCAAACTAGGCCAAGGGAATGATGAACTAATAGGTATAATAGTCAATGTTAAACAAGTTGGTGTCAAAAGAATGTTGATCTCAAAGGATTTTTAGTTAACCATGAAGGTAAAATTTTGAAGACAGCTAAAGACAACCAACAATCCAAGTATAGCCACAAGAAACATCACAATGAGGACAATCATCCCATGACAGTCATACCAAACAACAATGAGCATGCAGTAGTTCTTGATGGAAGATCAAAGGAGAGTAGACAGCAAGTCAAGTTTTTGCAAGAAGTACATGAAATATTTTAGAGGCTCAGTAGCATGACTCACTAACTGTATGGAGGATAAGGTGACAGTCCACTAAAGGACATTCATCCAAGGCAGCATTATGCAAAGGACAGTACTAGAAAATGAGAAGTTTGGTAATGATGGATGATGGAAAGGTCAATGAGAAAAGTATGAATGGATTGGATCAATGGATTGGAATGGATATGGGCAGAGTATAGAAGAGTTTAGAATGATGTTTGAGTTTCTTGTGGATGAGAAGGCAAAGCCATAGTGCTTAGGGGAATAGTGTGATGACTGTCCCAACTAGAGAATCCCTCATATTTCTCTCAGTAAGCTGAATAGTTGTGGCATAGGATCCTTCAACTATTTGTGGACCCTTTGTCTTGTAAACAATGACCAATCTTTCAATCAAATGCACCTTATGTTTGACGTGTGGTGGTAACTTTCTCATTGTAGTGACGAATCTATTGTTTAAATCAACTACACATGAATATGAGACAGACAATGAGGTTGCACAAACAAGAATGATTCATATGTTTCAAGGTACAAAAATCTCCTAGATAGACAAAGGGTCCACAAAAAATTGAAGGATCCTATGCCACAACTATTCTTACTGAGAAAAATATGATATGAAAATCTCACAACTAGATACAGCTGCCCCAGGCAAGGCAGTTTGCATAATTGGACAAGTTGAAAGGTGCCACGAAGAACCTATAATATAAATTTGTGATTCTCTAGTTGGGACAGTCATCACACTATTTAGAAGAAATATGAAGAAATATGAATATGAATAAATAGTACTATTGTCTAGGATATTTTTGTACCATTCTTTGGCACTTTCTTTTAAGGAATTCACAAACAGTTTTATCAAGGCATACTCATTGTCTGTCTCATATTCATGTGTAGTATTGTCAAACATATTGAGCACTTTAAATAAAGAATACAATGCAAAAGAAAGAGAAATAACTTTAAAACAAATTTTTAATTTAGTATTTTTTTTAAATGCCAAGTTACTGGCTAATTCTTTTAACCAAAACCAAATCCAAATCCAAGTGTAAGTCAAAAATCAGCTTGCCAAATACTCATCAAATCAATATATCTTTTTATTTGAATGTCAATTTTTACTGTCTAAAAAAACTATACATGCACACCTATGATTCTCTATCAGAAAAATATGAATAAGAACTGGTTTTGGATTGCACTGAGACCTTTATAGTGCCATGAAGAACCTATAATATAAAGTTGTGATTCTCTAGTTGGGACAGTCATCACACTATTTAGAAGAAATATGAAGAAATATGAATATGAAGAAATAGTACTACTGCTAGGATATTTTTGTACCATTCTTTGGCAATTTCTTTTAAAGAATTCACAAACAATTTTATCAAGGCATACTCATTGTCTGTCTCATATTCATGTGGAATGGATATGGGATAGTCATCACACTATTCCCCTAAGCACTATGGCTTTGCCTTCTCATCCACAAGAAACTCTAACATCATTCTAAACTCTTCTATACTCTACCCATATCCATTCCAATCCATTGATCCAGCCAATCCATTCATACTTCTACACAACAAATTAACTCACCAAAATGTTGTCATTCTGGGACAGTCATTATAGGGACAATGACCAATCTTTCAATCAAATGCACCTTATGTTTGATGTGTGGTGGTAACTTTCTCTATTGTTTAAATCAACTACACATGAATATGAGACAGACAATGAGGATGCACAAACAGGAATGATTTATATGTTTCAAGGTACATTAGGAACAATAGATTCCAAGTGGAGATGCATTAGGAACCTTATTGTCATTCACTGAGATGTAACACTGAGGGAACAATGATAGTTGGTTGGAATGGTTATGTTAGGAAGTTATGGGATGGTTATGTTCCCTGTTAGTTGGAATGGTTATGTTATGAATGGTCATAGGGAGTCTCTGTTACAAAACAATGAGAACAGACTGGTGTATGTTTTGGTGAATGAAAGGACAATAAAACTTTATTGTTCTATGCAATTCGATGACTATTTGAAACTCTATTAACTTGGTTGAATTATATATGCATTGACAGAGTCTTTTTAACCAAATTGACTTGCTATTTGATGAGTTTCAGTTTACTTTGAACTTGTTGTTACGCTGGTGTAGAACAATGGTTATCTTTTAATTATTTTGTTATTGCAGTAGAGTTTTAGATAAATGGAAGTCATTCCATGAATAATATAAGGCCTAATTCATGGAATGACAATTATTAACTTGTATTATATAAAGCTGGCCGTGCATATGCAGATCCAAGCGAGTTAGAAGTGATCACAGTCAAGAATGATGAAAGAAACCAGTGAAAATGGTGGCTCAGGTGTAACAGTGGATGATCTGTCCACATAAGGTATCTATTTTATGTTTTGGAATAGTTTATTATGTTGATTAGAAGGTGATTCAATCACCAATTGGTTGCAGAAGTGAGTTGTGACAGGAGTTTGAAGAAGCCCTAAAAATAAGGGTTAGAGGGCACCAAATTTGGGGTTTTCTAGGTTA
>BSBK01002414.1:740000-748635 GCA_027943335.1 Chamaecyparis obtusa
TACCATAAACCTCTTCATACCAGTTTAGGGACTCAAGAATAGTGAAATAAAACAAGGCCACAAAAGTCTTCCTACCCGCCTTTCATCCCGTCGTTCTCTTTTTGTTAGTAAGTTTTTCGTCAGTAAATGTCAAACAACTACCGGCGAATAAATTCTTATTCCCAATAACTCATTTTTTAGGTGCGAGATTTTTTTCCATATCAGACAATTCCGTCAATGGCATGCCCACAATAAAAAGTGTATTAGCTTAATAAAATATTTATTTTATAAAACTCAAGTACTTAATGTTTTAGTATTGGAGTCTTATTATTTTCTAATAAACTCTAACCAACTTCAATAATAACAATCAATGGAAAGGGAAGATTCTTATCAATGTTGGTAAACTTCAGCTGGTGGCTTCCACTCTTCAGGGGATCTCAATCTACTTCATGTCCCTCTTCAAGATAAAAAAACATGGCAGACAAACTTGAGAGAATTTAGAGAACTTTCTTGTGGGCTAGTTCTGAAGAAAAAAAGAGGATGTATCTAGTCAATTGGGATACTGTCTGCCTCCCAAAAAGACTAGGTGGCTTGGGCCTAAGGAGAATTGGCTTGATGAATAGAGCCCTTACCACAAAAGTGGCCTGGAAACTCATAGAAGGAAAAGCAGATTGGTGCAAGATAACGGAAGCTAAGTACCTCCAAGGACATCCCTATGAGAGAATGTACCATGATAGTGACCTCCCCAGTGGCTCCAAACTCTAGGTGAACATCTGCAAATGCAAAACCTTGCTGACTAAAGGTGCTTTCTGGTAGCTTGGAAATGGGAGATCCATTAGATTCTGGAATGACTATTAGATCTTGAATTTCCCTAACCTTGGCTTAGATTCAAACTTCTCATGGACCACCTCTGACCTGTCCTTGGTAATAAAACCTCTAGCTACACCGTGGGTAGGAATTGGAAAGATATACCTAATCTGGGAAGAGATAGACTAGAACTTCAATATCTGGCTAATGAGCTCATGGAAAGCCTGAGAGATGTCATAATCTTGGGTCTTGGTGGCCAAGACTCCATCATCTGGGCCCCTACCCAAGCTGGTACGTTCTCGGTCAAAACTGCTTACAAGCTGCTCTTGAAGGAAGAGAATAATCCAGGGGACTGGATGAAGGTGTGGATCCCCCAGCTCACACCGAAAATCAATTTCTTCTAGTAGACACTTATGCATGGTAAATTTATAACCCAGGATAATCTTATAAAAAGGGGCTTCTCCATGGCAAACATGTGTGTCCTATGTAAAAAGGAGGAAATGATGAACCACCTATTTATACACTGCACGATTATGCCACTAGCATCTGGCAAGAGGTGATTGAAAGATTGGGAAACTTGTGGGCTCTGGGTAATGATGTGCATCAATTCACTTACTGGAGATCCCCCTCCAATCATCCCCTTCTCCAACTCCTTTGGCGAATGCTACCCCCGCACATCTGCTGGACTATTTGGAAGGAAAGGAACAACAGATATTCAGGGAGGCTAGTAACCAGTCTAAGACTTGTCTCTATCTGGTACCAAGCTCCTTTGTGAGAATGCTAGTGCGGCTAAGTGGAAACTTCCCTCAACACCCCCCCACTACCTGGGAAGTCAAAATAGTTGACAAATAGAACCTGCTAGCTGGGTTTTCCAAGTTCGATGATTCCAAGCTGATAGCTAGAAAAGCTACTAGATGGGCTGCCCCGCTCAGAGGATGGACCAAATTAAAATTTGATGGGGAAGCTAATAACCTCACCTAGGGGGGGAGGTGTGCTAAGAGACCATAATGGCACTTTCCTCTTGGCTTATGCAGGGCCGCTCAACAATTGCACTATTAACCAAGTGGAGGGAATGTCTCTTCTATGGGGGATTAAATTTGCCATCCAAATGAACATCAGACTGTTGGAAATTGAGGGGGATTCAAAAGTGGTTTTGGAGGCTATCAAAAGAAGAGCTAATGCAGGTGGTGGGTTAGCTCCATTCTGCTGGAAATCCATGAGCTTCTCAACAAGTTCCAATGCATGACTATTGCCCACATGTATAGGGAGGGAAATGTGGTGGTAGATTTGATGGCTGCTATTGGCCTCAAGCAAACCAAACTTAACAATTGGAGGGTGGTCAACGAACTACCTAAGGTGACTCAGCAACTTATCGAAGGGGAAATGATTATTACTACTAATTTTTAAAATGAGCCAAGCTGTCATGTTTATTAAGAATCCTACCTGGATCACGTGCTGATGTAAGCAGGTGATTTTTGTGATTATGAAAAGGAATGCCCAAAACCCCATAAAGAATCATAAATGCCTTTCAAGCATGTGGAGTGATAGTTGTCTGCATCGACGGGCTTCCTTGGCCAACAAGGACATTAAGTGCAGCCTTGGCATTATTGTTAATTATGGCACTTGGAGATTTGTTAGATATTGTAGTACGGAGCCTAGATCCCAAAATTTCACCCAAGGCCAGCCTTTTGAGTATAACCATTTCTTGAAATGGCTAAATCAAAACAACTAGTTTTATACTCTCTATCAAGAAGTTCGGCCCTTCGATTTTCAAAAAATTCTGGCACAAGAGGAGAGTATCAACATGGGAGGCAACACGCTTCGCATCGATCCAGATAAGATTGATGAGGCCTTCACCTCTGACCCTCTGGTGACCCACTACTATAAAGAGAGCAGTATCTGGAGTTTTATGGAGCGCATGAGAGGTGGTCACGATGAGAGGATATCCAAACAGTTCATCTCATCCTGGAACAATAGGAAAGTTTCTATTGGTGGAATCTATTTCCAAATTAATGAGGAGGTCATTGCTAAGGTGACTGGGCTCTCTATGAAAGGGAGAAAGTATAAAAAGACCAATCGGATGCCTGACCCTACTAGCCTCAGCCAATTTTCAGAGAGGGGGAGGAATCTGTCAAGAAGTTTGGGGGTTTCAACTAGGAGTGCTTCTGGAGTTTTGCCCAAGCTATGTCTCATCGTGATGAAGTATTTCACCCTAGAAGGTAAATTTACAGTGTTCTACTATTACCACTTACCTTTTCTTAATCACATTAGAAATAGGGACTTAATCTCCATTCCCTTTTACCTCCTGCATTCCATTGAAAGCAATATCTTGGATATTAGGAAAAACCATGATAAACTGATCCCTATTCTCCATCAGGGTCTCCTACTTTGTCTTTACCATTTCCATAAGGCTATATGCCCTCCACCCCCCCGTTCATTCAAGAGGTCGCCTAGGAGGATTCCCCGTTGAAAACTTACAATCCCACTCAATCCACCTCCCATTCTATCCAAGTTATCCAGGAGGCGGATCTTGTACCAAATGATGGTAGAACCCACAAAAAATGTGTGAAAAATCCTTTCAATAGGAGGGAGGAGCATGAGGAGTCTCATGTCTCTGAATCTTTAGAGACTAAAGATCGGAAGGAGTCTGACAAAACTCTTGAGACTGAACGAAAGCCCAAAAAATGGAGGATTTTGGAGAGCCAGGTCAAGCTAGAATTTGACTTAAGTGGCCCGGGTCACCATCCGTCTAACATAATTGTGAAAGAGTAGTGTAAGACCAAAATCTTGGAGATGGTCTCCAAGAGAAGTCCCTGTTGGAAAATGACTCCCATTCCACTGAGTCCATGAAGGGTTCCTCTGATGACCACATGAGTCCGAACAGGACTAGTAACACACCTCCTCTCAACCCTCAACAAACCATGGAGACTCCCCGTAGCCCTACCCCACCTCTAGCTAACCCTCATGATCACCATACCAAGCCCCCCACTACTGAGCATAACCCCAGGTTCTTGGATGACAATGACAGGCTTAAGGGCACCCTCAAGCTAAGGTTTTCTAGATTGAACAAAGAGATTGCTGATATCAAGCAGACATGCAGGAACTCAAGCATCACATTTTGATGACTGAAAAATTTTCTCTTAAGGTTATGCATGCTTCAGCTATGACCCTCTGCACTGTGCAGGAAAAATTGGTTGGTGGAAAATTGGAGGTGGATGATGAAAATAAGGATCTCTTCCTCTTCCTGCAGGAGTGGGTCAGGACCCTGTTGTCCAAACATTTGGGTGGAAAAAATTAGTTGTTGTTGCTCTTGAGGTTCTTATTTTTGTTTGGCATGGCCCTAAGTTCTTCGTTTTGGATTCCTATTTTAAGGTTATTTTTCCTAGTCCTTGGTATAGCCTTGCATGGCTTATAACTATTACTTTAATTGCTACTATTCGCTTTAGATACTCTAGTTTAATCTTTTTGAAAGGAATTGTTATGTTTATTTTTGATAGAGGTAGATTAGACCTTGTTCTTTCTGTTGTTAATATGTTTTTGAAATGCTTATGACTAGTGCCATTAATATGCTATTAATGTGCCTCTAGTCCTTATGTTCCTCGCGGCCAGCACCCTTTTGAGACTTTTTCTATCAAAAATAATCAATCAAACATATAGATCTACAATAATATATCACAATTATGTAAAATTCAAAGCCAATGTCAAGATTCACTTAAAAGAATTTAACTTGTTACAAGTATTGTACATCTGATTACAAGAGATTTAGATATAATAAAACTCAATAGATGAATGGGAAATGATTGATCATAATAATTTTTATTCTTTAGAGGCATTAATAATCACTCCTAACTCTAAAGAAAATCTGATCTAACCCTATTGAATTGAGCTAACATATAAACAACACAGAATCAAAATTTAGATAATTATTAAAGCAATTTAGAGTTGATCTAATAGTGCACAAGTCAAAATTCTGATCTAGAAAATTTGACTATATCCACATCTGGGTTAATCTAACGTGTCAAGCTCATAGGATCAAAAAGGGGTGCGACCAAAATTTGAGGTCATGTGGGGAAGTTAGATTGAGCCATGTCTAAAGTTAGTCACATCACAAGCTCACATATGTTAGAATAATAGACAAATTTAATCTAAGAAAAGAAATCAATACCCTAAACAATAATACACAAAATTGCACAGCCTAATCAAATATAGGGATAAAGTCAAACATGAAATGCTTAAACCCTACAAATGAAAAATCCTCTTCTAAACTGATCTTTGGTCCAAGAAAATAATGAATGTGAAAGCTGTGGACACTAGTAGATGTAAGGGCGTTGGTTAAGTTCTAGACAGAATGTACTAAAGATAAAAGAAAGTCAAAAAAAATTTCAGATTTGCAAAATTACAACAATTTTTATGCAATTTTTTTGTGGTTCTAACCACAAAATGTGCAAATCATGAAGAACAGGTGCTGAAAATTTTGTGAAAATCTGTTATGTTTTTTGTTTCTTGAAATTTAGTCAATGGTACATTCTGTCTTCAAATTAAGGGCATCTGAAAGTCAAAGCCTCCATCAATTAGAATAAATTATCATTAAAAGTCATCAATAAATTCTAGAATGTAGAAGAGGTCTGCTCTTAACTTTAACTGATGTTCAAGAAAGGCTATAATAGAAGGGTGCTCGAGGATGCCTAGTAGACACTCCGAGTTCGAGCAATAAAACAATCTCATACCCTTGTAAACTATATTATTATTTTGAAATAAAGGAGGGGTGAAAATTTATTCAAACTGAAAGAGAAACAAGAATAGAAAGAGAAAGGGCATCAAATAGCCCTATCAAGATCAACCAAGTGATCAAATTGATGGACAAGCCCATCAGAAGTTGAGTCTTATCAACAATGTTCCAATTACACATATGGTCAGAAGCCCACTTCGCCAGACAATCAACAACACTATTCCATTCTCTAGGAATATGAGTGAATGTAACAAACTCCAAAGAAGTACACAAATTATGAATCTGGTCCGCAATCAAAGCTAACTTCCAACTAACAACTTCAGAATGTTGTTGATTCAATAGACGTATCACCACTTGAGAGTCAGATTCATAGATAAGCCTTCTCCAACCAAGGTCACAAGCATTCTTCACAACATACAAAATAGCTATGGCCTCCATCAGGTTGTTAGTGTGATGACCTTTTTAAATTGAAAACAGAAATTGAACATCCCCTGTACTATCTCTTCCAACACCACTAATACCAACAGGGCTTGGATTGCCCTTGGAAGACCCATCCGTATTGATTTTAAGAACACCTTGTGGAGGGGCACTCCACTTCCCCACCTTATTTATCTTTTGCAAGGGATGTCTACACATCTTTCTTAGTAGTTTTCCATGTGAGGGGGGAATATTCAGGGAATTTTTGACAATATCCTCCCCTGGTTCCATGGCCTCAGAAGTGTCACATTTTGCAAAAATAGTTTCCCCCAAAGAATGGAGAATTTTCCACCATAAGTGAGGAACCTCCAAAAACTCATCCTTAAAGATATGATGGTTCCTCTCCAACCAGATATGCCAAATAATAAAGGAGGGTCCAAGAGTCGAGGAAACTTGAAGAAATGAAGTCTTCAAAAGAGCCTTATCCCAGCGAGCAAAGAATTCTACTAGTGAAGAAACATGCCAACAGGATTGGTTCCACACATTCCACCAAGAGTTCCAAATATGTCTAGTGAAATAGCATTGGAAAAAGAGATGAGAGATATTTTCTTCACTAGTCTAGCATAGAACACACATTGAGGGTCCTTGGAAGCCACGCTTGCATAAATTATCCCATGTAAGGCATCGACTATGGACCACCAACCACATAAAAAAATTGCATTTGGGCCAGGAAAACTTGTACTAGACTTGCTTCCACCAAGGCACCTGGATGTCCCCCAATGTCTATCGGAGAAGCTTAGCATATCCTGCAAACACTAAAAATTTTCCAGATAAATCCTCGCTATCCCAAGAAAGAACATCATTACCAACCAAAGTAGTACACTCACGAGACTGCAAAATCTGAAACAACTCCTTCATATTCTCCTTAGATCCTCCTAGAGGCCATTCAGAAGGGTGTTTCCAATGAAAGGAAGGAGCCAAACCTCTAACACACCCTATCTTATAAAAATCAACTGTGTCCCAACCAGCAGCACTAAAATTTTGATAGAGGGCATGGAGCTGTGGATGAGTGGAAAGGATAGGAGGGTGCCCATCCCAAGAGTCTTGCCAAAATAAAGCTTGTGATCTTGAATGACAAATCCAAAAGAGACCATCTTTAACCAACTGAGCTCCAAAATTTAGCGTATTCCAAATCATGGATCCTCTCCCTTCTAGAGGAAAGCGGTGAACTTCAACTACATCAATATCTGGAAAATACTTATGGGTGAGAATACGAGCCCAAAGTTGATGTTGGTTAGTACACCAACACCAATAAAGCTTTGCAGTGAGAACCTATCCATTTAAAATAGTTGATCGTCAGGCCAAGGCCACCCTCCTTCTAAGGTCTACACACTATTTCCCATTTAACCAGACTCCATTTAGAAGTTGAAAGGTTCCCACTCCAAAGAAATTGATGGGACAGAGCATCAAATTCCCGAAGAAAATACATAGGAGCAGCTTGAACAAAACACCTGTAAATAGGAAGGGCTTGAATAACCAACTTTAATAGAGTTAGGCGAGTAGCAGTTGATAGCCATCGATGAGTCCAATGGTTAACCTTTTGTCATAGCTTATCAAGCAAAATTTTCTAGGAAGATCTAGGATATCTACCAATAGTAAGAGGAATACCCAAATAAACAAAGGGAAGAGACCCAATCTGAAACCTCAAAATAGCAGCAATACACCTCTGAATAGCCTTGGGAGTATTGAAGAAAAAAATGAAGGATTTATTCTCATTAACTTTTTGACCTAAAGCTGCCAGATACACATCCAAAGCATGCCTAAAAGAAGTAGCTTCCTGAAGATGGGCATGTCCCATAAATGAAGTATCATCCACAAACTGAAGATGTGAAAGAGGAGGCAAGCAACACCCCATTTCCACCCATGAATCAAACCCTGGTGAGCACAAAGCTTAAGAAAGCGGCCCAAACCCTCAGCCATAATGATAAAGAGGTAAGGCGAAATAGGGTCCCCTTGGCAAAGTCCTGTAGAGGCACCAAAGGGCTCTGAAGGAACACAATTCACAAGAACAAAAAAAGAAGCTGAAGAAACACAACTCATAATCCAATTCACCCACTGTTGGCAGAAACCAAAGGCTAAGAGGATCTTTTAGAGGAAACTCCACTTGACTCTGTCATAAGCCTTAGCCATATCCAACTTAATGAACATAGCTCTCTCTTTTGATGTATGCATAGAGTGAATAACTTTAGAAGCAATAATAATCCCATCAAGAATTTGCTTACTAGCCACAAAACCTCCTTGTTCCTCTAAAATCACAACTGGAAGGCATATCTTAAGTCTTTCAGCAATCAATTTGGTGATAATTTTGTACACAACATTACAAAGAGCAATGGGACAAAAGGAGTCAAGATTTTCAGCACCTTCTTTCTTGGGGATAAGAGTCAGTAAAGTGGAGTTCAATGCATGAAGCATTTGCTTATTCTGAAGGGATTCCTTAACCACCTCCAAGAGATCCATATTAATAATTTCCCAAAATTCCTGAAATAATTCCATAGGGAAGCCATCTAGGCCTGGAGCTTTACCTTTATTCATCTAAAACACAACCTCTACAAGTTCTGACATCAAAATTGGATGAATAAGAGAATCATTCATTGCGTTGGTGATAAGAGAGGGAATGCAAGAAAGTATCAAGTTCTCCTCCTC